>JARFJB010002402.1:0-2500 GCA_036346205.1 Vesta saturnalis | reverse complement strand
GCGAAGGTATAAACATCAACAAGTTTTTAGCGAATCTGTGAGAGCGGCGAAATTTGCCTGAGACCGGACTTGAGCTTTAACCGATCCCAGCATAACGACAACTGGCAACGGTGTGCTCCATAAGACTCCAAACTGCATTCTCAGTGTGACTTTCACATGTCTACCAATCTCTGTCTATCCAGAAGTTTTAAACGTCTGTGTGACATAGATTATTGTTTTTGCTTTTAAAAATGTTGCATATTTACGTGATGAACTTATTATAAAAGTATATAAAGATATTATAATTATTCAAAAAATGTTATTAAAATTATTTCTTTTAATTTCCATTTTGTAAGTTGGAAGGTCGTGTGGAGTTCCACACCAGATATTTTTAAGCATAATTATGCAACCTCTTTTATAAGAAGTTCATTACGAAAATAGGCAACATTGTAAACGCAAAAACAATAATCTATGTCAAACAGACGTTTAAAACTCATGACGGACAGAGGTTAATAAATTTCTAGATGCTAACTTAAATTAAAAGAAACGAAATAATTTTAATTTCAATTTTTTTAGGATTACCATGCAACCTCTTTTTTTATACGATCATAACGAAAACAGGCAACATTGTAAAAAGAAAAGCAATAATCTATGTCAGAATGACATTTAAAACTGCATGTCAGATAGAGATTAATAGATGTAAATACATGTTAACGTAAAAAACATTCCAAAGCGCTTCTACAGAAATATCAATAACACAGCTTCAGCATTTTCTACCATATTTATCTAATTTTTACATTTATTTCGTTTTACATTAAAAACTTCAGTAAATGCTCCTCCTACAACCATAAAAAAATTACTTTCTGGGTAATATTGTGGTTGAATTACATTCAACGGTTCTTTAATGAATGCATATTAATTATTGCAGTCCATAAAATGTATAATTATGTAGTTTTAACAGTAATCAAATAATAAACATATTTAGATATATAAATATTTTAAAATCACACACCTTTACGAATCAAAATTCTCGGTCACCAAAGCATCTTTAGCCTATGGGAATGTTGACATGCTGTACATAACTCGTTAATGTTTACCAATCTGTCAAATCTCATATGAAGTCAAGTCAAATTGTCAGGGCGCTATTTTGTAAATCGAAAAATTGGCATTAATTTATTTGTTTGTAAAATGCCATAAGTCGGACAGATAAATAGTAAATGAATAGAACTTTAAGCTTACATTTTATTTTTATAGGAATTTACAAGTCAACTCCTTGTTGATGTCACAAGTATTTGTTTATCTAAACCAACTGCAAAATGCAATTATGTTACAGTTGAGAAAAACTCCTTTATTCTTTAATAATTGCCACAAAAACTTTATCATAAGTAGTGCCTCAATTTACAATTCTTTCTGTAGCTGCATTTGTATTTTTTACTAAGTCTTAAATAAAGCACAACAGATCAGTCTTGTTCGAGTCTGATGAAGAAGAGTCATCGCCTAACTGGGTGATCATCGGTTTCACTTGAACTACTGTAGTGATATTCAATTGCCACATATTTTCTTCCACACTTTGCACATATCTAATGGCATTTTTCCGATTATCTGACGTTACGTTTGCAACAGCGGTGCAAAATAATTGGTGCACATCTGCGATTTTAAATGTTTTATTGTTCCTCGCAACTTCACCCTTGATTTGTGGCCATATCAGTTCGATTGGGTTTAATTCGCAATGATATGGAAGTAAACGCAATACAGTATGATTCTGTGTTTTTGCTACGAGGCATGTTTTTTAAGTAAGTACCGTTTTGGAATTAAAAAAAGACATGCAAAGATATCGCAATAATTTTATTTTTACATCAAAGCCTGTACCTTAATCTACTTTTCTACATAATTTCCGTGAATATTGAGGCACTTGTCATAACGTGGCACCAGTTTTTGAATACCCTCCTCATAAAATTCTGCCACCTGACTTGTTAACCACTGTATCACAAATGTTTTGACTTCGTTATCGTCTTGAAGACGCTGACCACCCAGGTGTTTCTTCAAGTGCAGGAACAAATGGTAGTCGCTGGGCGCCAGATCAGGGCTGTATGGAGGATGATCTAGAGTTTCCCATTTAAAAGATTTGATGAGATCTTTGGTCCGATTAGCCACATGTGGACGGGCATTGTCATGCAGCAAAACGATACCCTTACTCAACTTGCCACGTCTTTTGTTCTGGATTGCACGACGCAGATTGTTCAATGTCTCACAATAAGACGCTGCATTGATTGTCTCATTACGAGGCAGAAACTCCACTAGCAATACTCCTTTTCTGTCCCAAAAAACTGTGCACATGATTTTCCGGGCAGAAATTGTTTGCTTAAACTTCACTTTTTTGGGTGATGATGAATGTCACCATTCCATGGATTGTTGTTTCGATTCTGGTGTGACGTAGGCCACCCATGTTTCGTCACCAGTAACAATTTGGTCTAAAAATCTTCACCTTCATTGTGGTACCGCTCAAGGAAAGTCAATGCAC
>JARFJB010002401.1:472500-552020 GCA_036346205.1 Vesta saturnalis | reverse complement strand
TTGCTGTGTGTGTGTGCTTGTAGTTGTGCGTGTGCTGTATATGAGTGTGCGTGTTTGCGTGTGTGTGTGTGTGCATGAGTGTGCGTTATTGTACGTGAGCGTGTACGTGAGCGCGTCTGCGTGTGCGTGTGAGTATGCGTGTGCGTGTTCGTGTAAGTATGCGTGTGCGTGTGCATGTGCGTGTGCGTATGCGTGTGCGTGTGTGTGGGTGTGCGCGTCTGATATCTATGAAGCTATGTGTTTAAGTTACGCTATATTGCAGTGAACTAAGCTAAGCCGGTGCGTTAATCGCTTCAGTCTTGCGCAAGAGTATAATTTGTCATTATTACTATTGTTAATCTTGCTTAAAAGTTCTAGTTTTTTAAATTTCATGTCAATAATTATACATAAATTAAAACAATATTCATAATTGCCCATTCAGTTGTGATTTAATGCAGATCATGAAAGTAGTTAAATCAGTTGTCTGGGTGGCTGCAATTCGTAGGCAGTAGGTTTGAACTTGATTTTGGGTTTAAAAGTAGTGGTTTTAAAATTTGTATATAAAAAGGAAAGCTTATATTTGTGTTTATACTTTGTTTATCTTAAACCATTGGAAATATCAAAATGAAATTTTGAGAATGTAGTAAACAATAGTTTTAGGATTTTTTCAAGCTGTTTTGACAACGTCGACATGCAATGTTTGAAATTATGAAAAGTTCTATTAACTAAGAATGATAAAATGCTGTAATTTTTCATTGAATCTTGAAAAAACACAAATAAATAAGAATAAATACCGGTGTAATATCGACTTTTTCAAATTTTATTATAACTAAATATTCTTTCTTCGATATTTTAGGGTAGGATTAAGACATCGAAATGCAGTTTTGACTAACCTATTTAGAGGTTAAAGTGAGATTGTTGCAATTAATTTTTTAGTGAATTTTGCAATTTTCTGATATTATATCAAAAAACGCGCTATAGCGGCATCACTAAAAATTAGACATATTACAGGTAAGCTGGGATTGATGGAGCAATAAATGCTCTTTCCAACGAGACTAAGTTTATTAAAAGCAGTTCAGTCGTTTAGGAGTTACAGCTGTTTATTTAAAAAATCACTGAACCACCCCCCACCACTTTATTTTAATAGATACGTCAAACAAAAATTACTCGAATAAAGCTGAGCTTTAAAAGGAATATAATTTTTTGGTACATTTACTAGGTAGATTTTAGTAAAGAATCACTTAGAAGGTTACGATGACCGTTACGCCCCCTGACGGTCATCTTGCAAATTTTAAAATATTTTTCACGGTCTTTTTTGGCCACTTTAGTAATAAAATTTTTTACAGCAACTCTCTACGACGATAGTTTCAGAGATATAGCACTTTGCATTTTTATTTGGCCACCCGGTACTGATCCAGTTCTCAGAAACCTTGTTACCAGGTTCCTTGTGAATCTTCGGCGATTTCCTCATACAAAATACGTTCCGTAGTACGGTAATTTCTATTATTTTCAAACAATAATGAGATTATTTGTATTTTTTTTCTAGATTTCGTGGAATTTATTTAAAATTAAAAAAACAAAGTAAGTTTGACAGTCAACAATTTGTTCTAAACTTGATTGCAAAGCCATCTGTCTAAAAGTTATGAATTAAGAATTCAAATAGCGGTAACTTCTAGAAAGATTGGAATAATTTAAAAATATTTTAAGCGAGTACACTACATTGAAATACCTTCCGAATGAGCCTAAGTTCAACTCCCCATTCCTTTGAAAAAATGGTGTCACTTGACGTCGCAGTGCCATCTAGAATGTTGACGTCGTAAAAACAGTTTGAAGATGTCGTAAACCTACTATTTATTATATTCCCAAAATTTCATTTTGATATCTGCAGTGCTTCAAGATGTAGTTGGGAGGGCAAACTTTATATTCTCTCTGTCCAGTTTATTATAGTTAATATCTATGAATACGAACACAAATTAGTAGTTCTCGTAACTTTACAAATTTTTTCGTACGAGGCTCTGTATATTAGTTCAAGATGATAGCCGAGGGTAAAAAGATAGCACCAAAAATGTGACAGTGCCCGAGGTACGTAATCGTTTAGAAATCCCGCTGACTATGATAACTATAAAGAAAAGATATGTGGCATCCATAAGAGACATCGCAATGTTTTCTACAGACTTAACAATTGTATTGTGAGGCTAATTGAATTCTACGTCAAAGCGGGATATATTTTAGAACACATATGCCCGATACGTATGCCAGAATTGCCGCTTGCCACCAGATTAAAACTTGTAAGTTGTTATATAACCTAAGCTAAGTCCAATCAAATTTATTTTGTTAAAATTATTTTTTCTGCTTTGTGTTTAGAACAAGTTCATTAAAGCACCCAAATGACGTAATTTGATTGCTGTAATAACAAGCTCGCGTGCGTGAATATAACAGTAAAATTTATTGCATTGATGTTGATAGCACTGCGCTGACATACTTCAGTCAAACACAGAACCTCTCAAAAAGCAAAACAAATAAATAAATAATAATGAACAAAAATTATTACCTTCAAAAGTGCAATTATTATACACGTTAACAGTTACATGTGATGTATCTCGGGAATTTATAGTAACACCATGAAATTATGATCTGAGACAATATTGCTGTTGCCTATAACATAAGTAGATGAAATTAAGATTAAAATAAAAAAATTACAAAAAACGTTCTGCATTAGGCTTTTCATTGTTAATAACACTTGCACTTATTAATAAAGATATTTCTTTGTTAGATTTAACTGGATTATTTTATTTGATGTTATGTTTATGTTTGTGAATGTTTCTATCATTTTAAAATTGAAGTTTTTCACAACTTTACACTTACATCATAACTTGATGAAATTTTGTTAAATGTGTTTGTTAGATTTCGCCCTTAGAGTGTTCTGGTTTGTCATGTTTAAGACAGATTAACAATATTTAATTTTTAATGACCTAGTTATTCTTTACTAAAATTTAATTTTATAGTTGGATTTATACGTTTCTCAAACTGTTATGTTGATAACAGGCTGATGCTTATGTCTTAATTTTTCAACTTTGATCACATTGTTTACACATCTTTAACAATTTTAACAGATATTACTACTGACGAAGATAACTGTAAGTGTTATCAAAACGTTTCGATTGTATAATTTAAAATACACTATTAAAAAACCCAAAAAAGATAAGTATTTTATTAGGAATGTTTCTATTTGTGCCATAATCAGGTTGTCCTTCTAAATTGGTGGAACATGTAGGTAAGGCTAAATCGGTTTGTTTGGATCCAAGAATCTGCGAGACTTCAATTTTCTTCTTCAGAGAAGCTTCGACATAGACTTCAGCAACAGCGGAAGATTTCCAACCTCCATGGCGTTTAATTGTCAACAAGTCACCACCATGATTAGCTAAATGTGTCGCACTTGACCTTCTGAAACAATGTCCCGTAAAAAGTTCTGGCACTTCCCCTTTGGTATTGATACCGATTGGCGAATTAACACAACAGCCATTACGGATAGTTAAAAGAACAGTTTATGTCTAACTTTCCTCTGTCTGAGGTTAGCATATTTTTTAATTAAAACCATCAAGTATTGATTTGTTATAAAAAATTGTTTTTCGTTTTAGGTAAGGACACCATAATGGAGTTGGATTTATATTCAACATCCTCAATAGACAGAATCGTCAGTTCTTCACGCGTACAGAAACCATTATAGTCCATTATCAAGATAACCTAAAAATTTCTCAGATATAAAGTTATGATATAAATATGTAAAATTCAGTTTTACTTTTGTGGCCAAGTATTTTGAATCATTTGTTTCTTGAATAAATTTACGACTATGATCTTCTAAAATTTGAGATTTCTTTGTTGTGTAACTTTGAGATGATCTTTTTAAAAATGCCTTTAACTTATTGTACTTCGATATGTCCACATTCATATGTATATCGAAGCATGATCTCAGCATCGAATCAGTTCTCCATATAGTGGATGATTTATACTATTGACATTGAAAATCAAAATAAGGAAGTAAAATATTTTCGGAAATTCCTTGTATGTTATTTTGCTGATGCCATTCTTCAAACTTTTGAAATTCGTCTTCATACTGGGATTTAGACTTATCCGGTTACAATTTTTCCAATGTATTTTGCGCCATTTGCCTAATTTGTGGAGGCGTTAGTAGTAAATTTTCTTCAGCATTGATTTTTAAACACTAAACATTCAACGACAAATGTAAAAAAAAAGGTGCACATCGATTCTTCCACATTAAAAAATCGAATTTTTGTAAATAACTCGAATACGAGTAACTTTACAGATAGTTTCTAATATTCAAATAATATCTAAATGTTACCAAATGTAGTAATTTTCTGAAAATCAAATCTATTCATCTACATGCAGCCAATAAATTAGTTTAAAAAATGATAAACTAGAATTAGCAAAAATATAAAGGTGAACGTTATTGACAGTTGAAAACATTTTGTATTACCAATAAAAATTTATAAATAATTTATTTACAGTACATGTTCAATATTCACCACACACTTCAACACATTCTCGAATATATTCTTACTTAAATCATATGATCTTGTGGGATAATTTATAAATGAATTTCTATTTATGACACGTCTGTCAAAGAATTCATGCAGCATAATTATTAATAGTAGCAGTAGATGTGTGTGGCGTTGCACCATCTTGTTGGTAATAAACCAATGTGAGATCCATCATAATGTAATTCATTGTTAAGTGTAGATAATATTTCTTCACACCTTGCTGACGTAATTGTGCCTAAAAGTTCAAACATGGATCATTACGACCATCAAACGTGATTGATTACCCTGAAAAAAGCATGATTCTACTAATTGCTTCCTTTACTCCAATCTTCTGTGGACCTAAGGAAGCTACACTTAAAACTTAGATTTGTCTGAGCTCCACATTCTTATGCTTTGTGAGTTGCCATGTCCATTTAATTCAAAACAAGCTTCACCTGTGAGGTCATTCATTTGGAAGTGCATCATTACACAACTTACGGTAGATCTCCCATTCCAGATAATCTGTAATGTTTCAATGTAGGTTATGTGGTAAGCGAATAATTACAAATCATGTTTTAATATGGCTCGACAAGTTTCTTGTGATGAATTGATCTGTTGCATAATTACCTTCCCATTTTCAATCACTTCCTGCAATTTAATATTTTAAAACCCTATCGACTCTTGATGCATTCCGGAAGTATGTTTTAACCATAAAACTTTCATTAAAAGCCATTGTTGTAATCGGAAGAAGAAGCTGTGAGTGGGCTTTACAAACCCTAGAATGTCACATTTACTAAATATTGTAAATATCCGAAAAGGGCACTTACCACTAACGTAAGAAGATGAGTTTAGTTAAAAAACTGTTTGAATAAGGACTTAACCAAGGAATGATCAAAATAATAAAGAATCACGGAACAACGTTAAATTTAATTAAGTAGAAGACCGGCACCCTCCGCCATCTTGGATTTTGACGTCACTTCCGGTTTTACACGCCCACGTGGGAGACCATATTTTCCACCCTTATTTTTACTCGCTTACGTGTAGGACGTATTTTTTCACCCCTATTTTTTACCCTCTCACGTGTGAGACCGTATTTTCCACCCTTTCTTTTCGAAGGTCAACCCTAATTATTTTTTACTTGCGCACGTGTAGGACGTATTTTTTCACCCCTATTTTTACACATCCACGTGTGAGACCGTGTTTTCAACCCTTATTTTTTATACGCTTACGTATGAGACCGTATTTTTTATCCTTATTTTTGAGATGGTGATCTTTTAATTATTTTTATTAATGTAAGATGATGATCTTTAATTATTATTTTTATTAATTTTTTATCCTAGGGAAATTCTCAATCTGATATTTTATAAGATGATGATGATATTTAATTATTTGTATTAATTATTTATTATTAATTCTTTTTTATCCTAGCGAAATTCTTAATCTGATAGCTTTTAAGATGATGGTGATCTTTAATTATTTTTATTAATTAATTATTTTTAACCTGAGGGAAATTCTTAATCTGATAGCTTTAAGATGATGATGATCTTTATTTATTTTTATTAATTAATTATTTTTAGCCTCTGGGGAAATGATGTAAAAGATAGTTTATTTAATTTTGTGTTTACTGTTAACATTTATTAGAACTTGTTTATCAGATATAATTTAAAGAATTGATTAGATAATAATAATCACGCACACATTGACTGTACTTTTCTATATTACTTTTATTAGCGTGTTTTTCTTAATTACTTGTTTAACTTAAAACATATCGATCATGTTCTTGAATTTGTTGGTGTCGGAGATAACAATCAGAAATTAATTTTTACCTGACACGATTCGTAATGCTGATATAGATAACTGTTTTTTTTTGTTTTACAATGTAATTTGTAACATGCTTTTATTATTATTATAAAACGAATGTCTAATCACCTTAAAATGTTATTACACTTTTTAATTAATAACGACCTCCACTAGTTTATAGCACTATTGCTTGGTACGGCATTTTTATTTACCTCGAACTCATATAAAAGTTAATTAACGCTTCATTTTAATGGAGCTATCAGCTATTCCTAATTGCAATGTTATTAAAATACATCAGGTAGTATTTCGAAATGTTTATCTAGTGGGCTTGTGTAAATGCATCATACAATTAAAAGAAGACAACGCCCATGATATTAAAAAGATGATTAACACCTTTGATTTTTAAAAACTTAATTATGAGGATCAGTCCAGACAGAATAGACTTTTTTTATTATTTCCATAAAATCTGAAATATAACAACAAAAAAGTGTATTTAAAGATTACTATCAGACTGTCCTGTAATAAAAAATGATGAAAAATAAAAAGGTCTTAGATTTTAAGTGTATTTTCTACATTTTAATTAAAATTATTTTTCCAATGAAGTTAAACGACTGATATAGTTTGACAATAAGTGTTTATACCGTAATGAATAATAGAAACGCTTAGCTAAAATAAAAACATTATTAAAATTATTACATTTCTTTTAATGCCAATTTTTGCTTCGTATGTACAAATTATGTTATTACCTAACTTCACCTTCAGGTCATTCGAAGATAAATATCATGCTTATTTTACCTTGAGAAACAAGTTGGCCTTTGAAGTTAGCCTTGAAGTTAGTTATGAAACTTATTTTACAACAGCATACTTATTCTACCTTGAGAAAATTGTTAACTATGAGAAACAAGTTGGCCTTGAAGTTAGTTAGTCATAGGTTTTGAAGATAGCCTTGAAGTTAGCCTCGAGATCTGAAAGAATACTATAAAAGCGTGTGCTTGGTTTAGTTAATTTAGCTCTGTTTGAAGAGCATCATGCCGCTATGGAATCTTTAACTGTTAACCAAATTTTGAGATTATTTTAGTGCTGGTGCATTAACCTATGGGGGGCTAAAAAACGCATACAATATCATCACTTATAAAATGTACGAAAATGACACTATCGATTCGATAAATGTTTATAATGATTTTATGGCGGCTGCACAACGAGCTGGTGGAGTGTAAGTATATGCTTGTTTCTTTGAATGAGATTTTTTGAATGAGACAAGCTCGCAGGTATCTTTTAAGAAAAGCTATACACATCTCATGAGATCAAACGAGATTTTTGAGATGCAATCACCTCATCGTCTTCACCTTGAACGATTATATTGTAACAACCTATAAAAGTAGCTAACAATCCTAATAGTTTATCAGACATTATTATTGCATGGACACGAGGTTAGCCCTAAATTAACTGGTTTCAACACGGCTCTGGAAATACTGCACACGCTTCAAATCTCTCAGCTCGTTCGCAGAAGTTGTACCGTACTCACTTCCTTCAATTTTTATCTGCATTCTGTTTCGAGACTGTAGTACGTTTTCTAATACAGAAACAGAATCTTCAATACTGTGATACGTGTAGCAGCAAAACACATTAGCTAGTTAGTTTCACCTCCATATTACTTTACATGCATGCCTGATCTTATCATAAATAAATACATCTGTCAAAAAAGCTAATTAAACATAACTCCACAGACTGGGTATAGCAAGCAACGTTTCCAATTATAGCTTTTGGTCAACACAATAGTGCCTACAACTACATCCAATCGACTAGCACTGCTTTTAGCACGAGGATCAAACGAAAAAACAAGCATGCACGCACGCACGTACACACACACGCACGCTCGCACGTACACACACGCAAGCTCGCACGTACACACACGCACGCAAGCTCGCACGTACGCACGCTCGCACGTACGCACGCTCATACGTACGCACGCACGCACACTCGCACGTACGCACGCTCGCACGTACGCACGCTCGCCTCACGCACGCACGCTCCCACGTACGCACACTCGCTCGTACGCACGCACGGACCCACACACGTACGCTCACACACATACACACACACACGCGCGCGCGCAAACGCGAAAAACACACTAACACAAAAAAACATGCAAACACGCTAACACAAAAACACACAAACGAAAAACGCTACCACGAAAACACGCTAACACAAAAAAATACGCAACCGCAAAGACATACAAATGCAAAAATACGTAAAAATGAAAACACGCAAACACGAAAACACACAAACGAAAACACGCAAAACGAAAACACACTAAAGCGAAAAAACTTGTAAACTTGCAAACATGAATCAAGACAGTGGAGCACCGTTAGGAAAAAAAACAAGTTTATTAACAAAATTGAAGGAAAGCTTAACGTGTGAAAATATATTATTATTATTATGCTCACTCGATAACAGTTACACTTTAAAGAGCGAAACATGCGAGAAACGTGTTCTTCAATGTTCGGATAGGATCGGTTATCTTCGGGTGATATCTGAAGTATTGACCTAATCACACTCTAACATAGCCCCTAGGGGCATGTTTATAAATCTAAACGCCCCTTTTATGGTCGAGGTATTTTCTCCTAAGACGGCCGTCTTGCTTGTTTCGCTCTTTAAAGTGTAACTGTCATCGAGTGAGCATTACTATAATGTATTCTCCTGTTTATGAGCCAAAATCAGCGGACATTAGACATTTTACTGACTTGTTAATAAACTATTACAACATAACCGTTCAAGATAATGATGATGAAAGCGATGACGTGGTTGAGCTGAATGTATCTCACATCCAAGCTGATGGTGATGGTTCACATAAGAGAAAGAAGAGCGATGAGGTTGGGGAGAAGGGCAAATCTCAAAATCATGATGATGATGACGACGACGAATCACGGTTCAAAAAGAAGAAGAAAACCGATAAAGCATGTTATTAAATAATAATGATGTATTGTTGTTTATAATAATAATAATAATATATTTTCAAACGTTAAGCTTTCCTTCAATTTTGTTAATAAACTTGTTTTTTTTCCTAACGGTGCTCCACCGTCTTGATTCATGTTTGCAAGTTTACAAGTTTTTTCGCTTTAGTGTGTTTTCGTTTTGCGTGTTTTTTGTGTTGGCGTGTTTTTGTTTGTGTGTTTTCGTGTTTGCGTGTTTTCGTTTTTACGTATTTTCGTATTACGTATTTTACGTTTTTATGTCTTTGTGTTTGCGTGTTTTCGTGGTAGCGTTTTTCGTTTGTGTGTTTTTGTGTTAGCGTGTTTGCATGTTTTTTTTTGTGTTAGTGTGTTTTTCGCGTTTGCGTGTGTGTGTGTGTGTGTGTGTGTGTGTGTGTGTGTGGTGGGTGCGTGCGTGCGGACGTGTGTACGTGCGTACGTGCGAGCGTGCGTACGTGCTAGCGTGCGTACGAGCGTGCGTACGTTCGAGCGTGCGTACGTGCGAGCGTGTGTACGTGCGAGCATGCGTACGTGCGAGCTTGCGTGCGTGCGTGCGTGAGTGTGTACGTGCGAGCTTGCGTGTGTGTGTGTACGTGCGTGCGTTCATGCGTGTTTTTTCGTTTGATGCTCGTGCTAAAAGCAGTGCTAGTCGATTGGATGTAGTTGTAGGCACTATTGTGTTGACTAAACGCTATAATAGGAAACGCTGCTTGCTATACCCAGTCTGTGGAGTTAAGTTTAATTAGCTTTTTTGACAGATGTATTTATTTATGATAAGATCAGGCATGCATGTAAAGTAATACAGAGGTGACACTAACTAGCTAATGTGTTTTGCTGCTACACGTATCACAGTATTGAAGATTCTGTTTATGTATTAGAAAACGTACTACAATCTCGAAACAGAATGTAGATAAATATTGAAGGAAGTGAATACGGTACAACTTCTACGAACGAGCTGAGAGATTTGAAGCGTGTGCAGCATTTCCGGAGCCGTGTTGAAACCAGTTAATTTAAGGCTAACCTCGTGTCCATGCAATAATAATGTCTGATAAACTATTAGGATTATTAGCTACTTTTATAGGTTGTTACAATATAATGGTTCAAGGTGAAGACGATGAGGTGATTGCATCTCAAAAATCTCGATTGATCTCATGAGATGTGTATAGCACTAGATAAACATTTCGAAATACTACCTGACGTATTTTAATAACAGTGCAATTAGGAATAGCTGATAGCTCCATTAAAATGAAGCGTTAATTAACTCTTATATGAGTTCGAGGTAAATAAAAATGCCGTACCAAGCAATAGTGTTATAAACTAGTGGAGGTCGTTATTAATTAAAAAGTGTAATAACATTCTAAGGTGATTAGACATTCATTTTATAATAATAATAAAAGCATGTTACAAATTACATTGTAAAACAAAAAAAAAACAGTTATCTATATCAGCATTACGAATCGTGTCAGGTAAAAATTAATTTCTGATTGTTATCTCCGACACCAACAAATTCAAGAACATGATCGATATGTTTTAAGTTAAACAAGTAATTAAGAAAAACACGCTAATAAAAGTAATATAGAAAAGTACAGTCAATGTGTACGTGATTATTATTATCTAATCAATTCTTTAAATTATATCTGATAAACAAGTTCTAATAAATGTTAACAGTAAACACAAAATTAAATAAACTATCTTTTACATCATTTCCCCAGAGGCTAAAAATAATTAATTAATAAAAATAAATAAAGATCATCATCATCTTAAAGCTATCAGATTAAGAATTTCCCTCAGGTTAAAAATAATTAATTAATAAAAATAATTAAAGATCATCATCATCTTAAAAGCTATCAGATTAAGAATTTCGCTAGGATAAAAAAGAATTAATAATAAATAATTAATACAAATAATTAAAGATCATCATCATCTTATAAAATATCAGATTGAGAATTTCCCTAGGATAATTAATTAATAAAAATAATAATTAAAGATCATCATCTTACATTAATAAAAATAATTAAAAGATCACCATCTCAAAAATAAGGATAAAAAATACGGTCTCATACGTAAGCGTATAAAAAATAAGGGTTGAAAACACGGTCTCACACGTGGATGTGTAAAAATAGGGGTGAAAAAATACGTCCTACACGTGCGCAAGTAAAAAATAATTGGGGTTGACCTTCGAAAGGAAAGGGTGGAAAATACGGTCTCACACGTGAGAGGGTAAAAACAATTAGGGTTGAAAAAAGGGGCTTCGAAAAGAAAGGGTTGAAAATACGGTCTCACACGTGAGAGGGTAAAAAATAGGGGTGAAAAAATACGTTCTACACGTAAACGAGTAAAAATAAGGGTGGAAAATATGGTCTCCCACGTGGGCGTGTGAAACCGGAAGTGACGTCAAAATCCAAGATGGCGCATGGTGCCGGTCTTCTACTTAATTAGCCTCATATATACAGTTTGAACTCCAATATTTATTACTCTTAATGTTTTCTGTAATTCATTTATCCATTGATAACATGTTTTGTTTGTTGATCTTTGGTTATATGTGTTACCAGTTTAATTAAAAGTATCCAATACAACAAAATGGTTTATTTATTAAGATTTGGTAAGTTACACATATATCGATCGTATAATAATAATTATAATCTAAGTACTTTAGATTGTACATAAATCTGTTTAAAAGTTGCAAAATCTAAATAACGGTTTTTGCATTCGTTCTATACTAACTGTAACGTTGAATGTGACTCAGGATTATCGTACGTATCTCTTCTAGAATTACTGAGGGGCTTGTAAACGCTTTTGAATACAAATGACGCTAACAAAGCAAGTAAAATTATGATTATAATAACAAGCAATACATTATTATTGTTTTGTGAAGTCGGTAGTTTACTTACAACGTGCTCATTATTGCCTACAAATTTTTCGAACTGTGGTATATCATTAATGTCACTCTTTACATTAGAATTGTTGCTGTGTTCAAAATATTTGTAAAATGACGAATTTTTAAATTCCTCGTTGAAGAACTGTTTCAAGGCACTCAACTCTGCTAGAAGCGTTGTTAAAGTGGTATCATTGTAGGAATTTTTCTCCAAAACATTGTTTTTTGAATCAATATTAATTTTAGAAATCTGTTTTTCTAGCTGTTCAATCCTAACAGAATTAGAGTTTGAAATTTTGTCCGAAAGCACTTTGAGCGCTGTAATAAATTGATACAAAGTATTATTTAATTTTAGGATAAAATTAGTGGATAGTTTCTCGTCGTAATTTGCATTTAGCGTTTGGTTAACAGTTTGCATAAAATTATTCAAAACTGCTTCTTCATGAAATTGTTTATTACTGTAATTTTTGAAATATTGGTAAAATGGCGTATTAAAAAATTCTTTGTTAAAAAATGAATTGAATTCTTTTAAATCTACTACACCATTGATATCCTTAATAACGAAAGGTGTAGCCAAAGTACTTGAATCACCGTAATTGTTATTACACGCAATTCCGTGTACATTGAGTACTTTCTTATTGGATCCTTCAACAATAAGTATGGACTGGGATTTCAAATGGGAAACAATTTTTAACAAAGATTTACAATTCCAGGGATTGTAATTTAAAGAAATTTTTTTCAATGATTTTACTTGTTGAATAAAATCATACGGATCAAATGTGGTAATCAAATTATGATCAATGTACAAATACTCTAATTCATGTAACGAATGAAAAGAACTTTCGTAAAGATACATTAGGGTGTTATTAGAAATGTCTAAAGTCACTAAATTATTTAATCCTGTAAACGTACCATATTCAAATTCAGCAATCTTATTTCCAGAAATATTTAAAAACTTTAAAGCGGTTAAGTCGCTGAAACAGCCAATCGGGATATATCCAATTTTGTTATTATCAAGTGATAAAGTATTCAAATTTTCAAGGTGTAAAAATACATCTTCATGTAATTTATTTATTAAATTGTTACTTAGATTAAGAGTCCTTAATAGTGTAGAGTTTTGAAAAAGGTTCGAGTTTAATTCATGTATATTGTTAGCGGTTAAATCTAAATAGGTCATGAAATAATCTACTATTGTAATATTAGAGATGTTATTGCTATTTAAAGAGAGATAGTTTAAATAACTGGAATTAACGTATAAAATGTTATTTATATTGTTATGACCTAAATTAAGAACGGTAATGGTTAATGGAAGTTGAGTGGTGTTAATATTTGTTAAGTTATTAAAAGACAAATTTAATGTAAACATTTCTTCATTCTGAACGCCACTGTATTGACTTGAGCTTGAGAACACGTTTTCTGGTAAACTAGTGATCAAGTTGTAAGACAAATCAACGACTTTAATAAAACTTAATAATGGAAAAGTATCAGCTAATAAATTAATAATCTTATTATTACTTAGTAAAAGATTTTCCAGATTTACTAACCCCATAAAAGAATGCCTTTCAATCATATTAATGTGGTTACTTGAAAAATTTAATGTTATTACATTGGTTAGGTGATTGAATACTCCTTTAGTAATCTCAGTTAGGTGATTATTGTCTAATTGCAGTACCTGCAATTGTGATAAACCATTGAAACCACCGGGTTGAATCTGTTCTACACCAGAAGAATTGATGTATAGATGAGTAATGCTTGTAAAGTTGTTAAATAAAGACATTACAATAGTAGTTATTTGACTGTTATCAAAATTTAAAAACCTAAGGTTTGCTAATTGACTGGGATCCGCATCATTTGGGTACTCCTGTGGTAAATCACCTAGGATAAATTCTTCTAAACGTCGCCCAAATGTTAATGATATATAGGAACACGTAAGCGAATAATATAAAGTTGGATGGTAAGAGATATAACGCCCCCAGGGGTCGTAATAGTTTATTTCAATATCTGATCTCACGGCACTACTTTTTCGGCAACTTGCTTTTGTAACATTGGTAACACTAAGGACAATAGTTAACAAATATATGCAAGTAATCCAATCCTGAAAACAAAAACAAGAATTAGCCAGTTTATTTATTCATCATCGTAATATATAAACGTATACAGGGGCTGTCACTACTAAAAATGTTTTTTTGAAAATTTGTATACAGCGGTTATTTAACACGTTGGATGTGGTGTAACCCCCAATGTGGTGTCGATAAATTTTTGATAATGGCCATGTGACGCCACATTGGAGCTTATGCTTGTGATGAGCTTATGGCCTCCTGTACCCACATATGTAACAGACTCCTTTGCTTTTTATATGGGGGTCAGAAAAATATGGTTTTTAGGAACAGAAAACGTGTTTGGCCAGTGACTTAAGGGCCACAAAACAAGGTCGATTATTTAAAATCTTTATTCATACATAATTGTTATTTTGAGTTACAAAACGTGAAATATAAGAAAAACAAATACTCATTCGAATTAAATAATAAAAAAAAACTAAACTACGATTAAAAATTATTATTTTGTAGACTTATGCACTACAAAAAAACAAGACAAACAAAAGTTTTTTGAGCATTGGTTACAGATCACTTTGGTGAGTGCAGTGTTTTCTTGAATAGAACCACGTCCAATTTCTACTCTTAATCTTTCATGCCATACACGGCACCTTCCTCTACGATTTCTGCCAACATCTTCAAGAATGTGTTGGGTAGTGCCGATATGGTCATCAAGGTTTAAGTCTTCTACATTTAATCGTTGAGCTGTCAATAATTCCTTGAATTTTGTGATATTCATTTTGTCGTTCGTTACTTCTTTGTGTAAAACGTACACATTTACAATAACTCAATAGCCAGTTTTCTGTACCACTTCACTCCTCGTCTAAAACAAGTATTGTATGCCTTAATCTGATCGGACAGATCTATATAGGACTTATGGTTATTACAATCCATTACTGACATTACTGACGGGGGTTATTCTTTTTCCTTAGAGCCATTTCTTACTTTTACCAACTGTGAATTGTGCTTAGTAGTCAAGATAAGCACATCTCGCTTATCCTTCCAGTTCTGCACCATTATGTCAGAATTAATTTCAGCAGCTACTGCTTCTCCCATTTTCAATTTTTTTTCAGTGATTTCTTTAGTGTTCAGCTTACGATTCGGTCGAAGGGTACCAAGTAAATGGGTTTGTTTATCTAGCAATGCGTGCGCTAATGACACACTGATATAGTAGTTATCCGTGTATATGGCGCATCCCACATTCAATAAGTTTACAGGCAGAGTCAACACAATATTTTGCAATAAAGACTGACCTTATACTTGATCGTGCCCGCAATATACCAAAAGATTACAGGTATATCCTTTTTCCAAGCATAATTTATATAAATTTAAGCCAAATTTGTGGCGCTTTTGATATACTGTTTGAAATTCAAGCGTCCTCTGAGCGAAACAAGAGTTTCATCCATACATACAGAATGTTTTGGTACCACGGGAACTTGAAAATTATTGACGAGCGATTCAATGAGAGGTAATATTTTTTGCGACCTCTCAGTAGTAACGACATGGTTGTTATGAAAGTATCACATCCTCAACATCAACTGAATTAGATTTCTTGACATTAGCGATTTTATTTTATTTTGGTAGAGAACATTTTGTTTCCAGTAGGGTTCTATGGACGGATACGAGCAGAGTCCCATCCAAAGTAGAAGTCCAATAAATTTTTTCATCTCGCTAATGTCTACCCATTGATGGATTCTGGCCTTTGGTGCCGATTCTTTTGCCTTACAGTGAGCTGCATAACGGTTGGTTTCTAGTATCATATTGAGCAGAGGCCCATTGGCGAATCAAGAATAAAAGTCTATTGGACTTTTATTGAGATAATTTTCATATATTTCTGCATTCACACCAGTATTAGCACCTGCATAAGTAAACATTCTCAAGTGCATGCCCGTCGCATATAACGCCAATTCTTGTCTATATTTACCTTAATCAGTTTTCAATTCTTGTCTATCGTTACCTTAATTTAAGTTTTGAATTTTGTATTATTATTGCTAAACATATTTTCATCACATTGGTATCTTTTTTACTTTCAATAATTAAATTTTAGTATATGTCAATATTTTCTGTTTAGTCTACATAATTACTAACGTTCCTGTGTATATTTTAGACATCAATTTTTATTGTTCTATGCCAAACGTGAATTGAATACGCTTACGCATTTCCGTTTCTTCTGTCGTACCGTTCATTACGTTATCTTTTTAAGTTTTACTCCCTGCATAAGGTATGCATCTATTTTCAAATATATTTTCTATGTATTACATTTATTAGGAAACAAAGAGGGGTGCAAGAGTACGCCTTTGCATTAAGGAAACCGCTGGGCTTAAGAAAAATCGGAAATTTTAAGAATTTTGATGTAAAAACGTGCTCCATGACGTCGTGAAAGGATTCACAAATTGGTGTGCATGACCAGGATGATATGCAATTTTTGTCTTGAATAATTAAAAATGGTGCTACATTTATATCATTACCCCTTACTGTTAGTTTGTCTGCGTTTGTAGTTTTTCCATTGTTGGTATGTGGAAAATATGAACATTTATTATTAAATTACTTACATCAGGGTTTTAAACCACCGTTACATTATAAACTTACATATATAGTCTACAGTTCGTTTACTGGTACGTTATTGACAAGTGGAAATTATTGTATGTTATCTTATGAATTGGAAATACTACTATAGTGCATTTTAAGACTAAGTAATATATTTATTTTGAGCATATGTAAGTAAGAAGTATCCTTTTATGCAAAATACGTTTTAAGTAAACAAATCAGTTAGTGTGTTAAATTTTAAGTAAATATAGATTGTTAGCTTATGTAGTTGTGTTGAATTTAGTAATTTTAGAATGGTACATCTTTACGAGAAATATCGTTTGGGTTATGTTATGCTGATATTAATCAGACCTTTTTATTTATTAAATATACATATAAATACAGTTGTTTAGTGTTTATTTAGATTACTTATGTTAATAAGGTACAACTTTCTCAATTTTTGTTGTATTTCAATTATTAAACCTTTAATTGAGTGGCGCCCAACAGAACAAATGCATTGCTGGTTATACCTACGGATATATCTCTGCCTCGCTCACGACCTGAAAATCTATGAATTCTCAATTATAGTAAGTTTTGTAAGCAATGTACCTTTCTGTGCTATACCGTGGTACAATTTACCTTTTGTAATATAACAATCAAACACCATATTTCTTATTTGTTATAAGTTGGCGTTACATTGAGATTGTTATAGTCAGTATTTTCATTACATTTACAGTGTATATTACATTTCTTCGTCAAAGTATTATCTTAGGTATGTACTTCGCTTTTATGTTTGGAATTAAGTTAGATTTACGTTTGAAAGCTTACAGTATCTCTTCGTCAACCAGTGCTTCTTCGCATAGCAGAGTTCAAAATATTTGTATATCTTCCGTTAAGATGACTGAATCTTATGAATCCCTTACCTCTCACGAAAAACTTACCTTGGAAAAAACTATCTTAAATTTTGACGAATTAGTTTCAGATAAACTAGATCGTACTGAATTAATGGAACATCGTATAGAAACTGGTGATGCCTTACCTATAAAACAGAGACAATATTTATTATCTGCAGCAATGCAAAAAGTCTTACATCACGAAGTGGATAAAATGTTACAGTTAGGTGTGATTAAAGAGTCGAATAGCCCTTGGTCATCTCCTGTGCTTTTAGTTAAGAAACAGAATAGTGACTATAGATCCCGTTATGATGCAAGAAAACTAAATAGTGTGGCAAAAACAGATTCTTATCCCTTACCTCGTACCGATTATATATTAAATTCTCTTCGTTCGGCTGTTTTTATCTTCCATTGATTTATCTAAAGCATTCACTATTAATCGTGAGAAATGCCAATTTCTTCGACCTTCTCTTTCAATTTTAATTTTTGTTGTTGATCAACATGGTCTTCGTACTGATCCCGTAAAAATTTCTGCAATTGTTAACTTCCACTCCTAGGAATACTACTGAAACAAAGCGTGTTTGTGGTCTTATAAGTTATTACCGTAGATTTATTGAGGATTATGCCAAACTTTCAACTCCGATAACTTATCTTTTGAAAGGAAAAGCTAATGGTCAAACTATTAAGTGGACTAATGAAGCCGAATCCTCGCTTCAAGAAATTAAAAAGCGAATTACCTCTACTCCCGTTCTTGTGTCTCCCGATTTTAATAAAAAATTTTACAAATTGCTTTTGCAAGTCGTAAGTTAACTAATGCTGAGAAAAAGTATGCAGCTACAGAACGATAACTTCTCGGAATTATTTTTGGTATTGAACACTTTCGTGGTTACGTTGAAGGTACAAATTTTACCGTTATTACCGATTGTGCAGCACTTAAGTGGCTTTATAACCTTCATAAGCCACCTGGTCGATTAGCTAGGTGGAGTTTGCGTTTGTCCCAATTTACGTTTGATGTTCAGCATCGGTCTGGTAAACAAAATATTGTTCCAGATGCCTTGTCTCGTGCAACATCTTCTCTCGATATGTCAACTTTTAGTCCCGATAGATGGTATAAAGATATGATTGAGAAAGTACAGTCCAGTCCAGATCAGTATCGGAATGTTCGTGTACACGATAATTATTTATTTAGGTATCTTCCGTCTGCGTTTCCCGTTGAGTCGAATATCTCTGATTGGAAGCTAGTTATACCTTTAGATAATCGTGATTTTGTATTAAAAGAATGTCATGATGATCCTACTGCTTCACATTTTGGTGTTTCAAACACTATGGCTCAAATAACTCGGAAATGCTATTGGACTAAGTTAAAGTTATCTGTTAATAAGTACATTAAGCCTTGTAGCGTTTGTGGTGCTCATAAAGCAGAAAATTTGGCAAGAGACAGATTGATGGATTGATGGGTTCCAAATGGTTAGTATGGATATTATGGGTCCCTTTCCTCGAAGTAAAAATGGAAATACATTTCTATTTGTTGTTACCGATTACTTTGCAAAATTCGTTTTAGCGCAACCTCTTCGCAAGGCAACTAAGAAACCAATTTTACGTTTTTTGTAGGAACAAGTGTTCTCAACTTTTGGTGTCTCTCAAACAGTTTTGTTCAATAATGGTTCAAAATTTGTTTTCAAAGAATTTCGTACATTTCTGAAATCTTTGGAGGTACAGAATATGTGGTATAATGCTGGGTATCATCCCCAAATTAACTCCACCGAAAGAGTTAATAGAGGCATTGGTACTGCTATTTCCTCGTACATTAAAGACAATAATTGCGAATGGGATGATCATGTTTTTGAGAATGTAACACAGGTTCCTCCAGCGTTTTTAATGTTTGGCCGTCATGTGCCCGTGATAGGAGATTCTTATGGCACTCCCGATCCCTTAGATAATGTGCAGTTAGCAAATCGTTTCTTTTGGTCTAAAGAAAATGCCTTCCTTCCCGAGTTATATGATGAAGTTGTGATAGGATTACGATTTTTTAGCGATTTACCGTCAAATTTTTGCTATTGAGTTGAGCTTTATGGATGAATTTGTTTTACGTGTGTCGCGACCTTTAAGGATGGTGTGTTTCTAGCTTAAGTTTTTTTTTTTTTTGTTGTTAATTATTATTTCGTAATTTAAGGAATTAACTATGATAAGAATTAGGTTTTAAATCGTCGGTAATTGGTTTCTAAATTTATTGAGTTTTTCGTAATATTGCATTTAAAGTTTGAGAGATTGTTTTCCTTATTATTCCCTGTTTATTGAATGTTGAGTAACGTTTCATTTGTAGATAGTTGTATATAAGTTTAAATAAGGTTTATTTCGTTTGATTTCCTTAAAATTTAATAGAAAGTTTTGTAAAATTAAGTAACTTAAAGAAAGAGTGTAGATGTAAATGTATTTGATATCGTTCTGGCGACAAGAAGTTGAGTGATTGCAGTGGTTCAGCTTAATATTGAGTATGTTGGTTTTGAGTCATAAAGATAGAATGTGGGACTAACTGTGTGAACTTAAATGAAAATACCGGGATATTTTTCACGTTGATTCTGCTGACATTTGGAGTTTTGAAAATTATCGAGTCCTTACGATGGGAAACGAAGTTTGCGTGTAGGGGGTATCTTATCTTCTCCTTCCGTTTCTTAATTGGTGGAACTAAATTCAATGAGATTTTTTTGTGAGTGGTGGGATTCAAAATCCAAGATGAATTTTTGGTAATAATTTGGGATTCTAAAACTGACAGCGCTCCCGAGTAGTAGTACTGTGACGTTTGTTGTTACGGCTTAAGGGGTTGATTAGAACGTTGATATATTGGACCTTTTGGTGTTTAACGAACGAACTTTTGTGTTGTGAGGGTAGTTATCTACTTTTTGAAGAAAAGCTGTGAAGGGATTTTAAGTGAAATTGTTCAATCACTAAAGGACTAGACCTAGTACCGATTTCGACTTTACGTAATCAAGTCACCTGGAGATCACCGTCGTGTTATATTAGTGCTTCTGTGACCTCATTGGTTTATGTCGCTTTTGCGGATTTATTAAATTAACGTTCTTGAAGTGCCACTTAATTGCCGTGCAGGGCGTGTTGAAGTACAAAGAAACTTTCGCAGAATATTAAAATTATATTTATATAAATAAAGTTAATAACCTTTTGGATTGGTAGTGTAAAGAAAACTATTTAAAAGATAAAAGTTATCGAGTCAGTTGAGCGCACAATTTACTATTTTAAAAGAAGTTTTTAATTAATGCAGTAACATTTTACCGAGATTAAATCAAGGAATCGTTTGTGTACAAAAGAATAATAGTCAACATTTTCATTCATCATCTTGCGTCAGATCAGGGAGATTCCGTATCCGTATTAGCAGTAATTGGTCACCTGGTTTATTTCGATTCTTGTAACACAGAAGAGGTGCTAATTTAGACAATAAGGTAGTATAACATTGTGTTTTATTGAGTATTTTCAAGATTTCTTGCGTGTGTACCTCGAATTATTTTATTTGTTGACGAAGGTTTGAAAGCGGAGTCGTGTACCTTTTAAATTAAGTTGTTGGTTTGGTTTATTTATTGTAATTAATCATAACTCTGACGCTTCGCCTTCACACCCTTCATCTTAGTATTAAAGGGCAATTGACCCTGAAGTAGTGTGAGTAAATAATCCACGAAATATTTAGGTTAAGCAATTTAGAACGGCGTTACGCAGAATTCTGGCCAGACCTCCCGTCGCCAATTAAGAATGTGTAATCTTTTCTTATATACGCATTATCGTATGTTTACGCTTACATTCTGTTTTATCTTGTTACAGATTTGTTTAGGTTCTATAAATTTGTTTTAATTCTGTGAAAACCCCTTTTATGTTACATAAAAGTTTTTTTTGCAAATTGCAAGTTTACCGGTAATTTAGGAGTTTAAGTTTTAACGTAACGAAGTTACAGTTTTTTTATTGAGTAATAGCGTTAATAATATTCAGTGTTTTATTTGACTTCTAGTTGATTATTAATTCATTTAGAGTGCATTCAACAAAGGTGATTTTTTTTGTTTTGTTAAGATTATTATATAATACCTAATTACATTAAGGTGTAGTAACGTAACTTTATTGAGTGATTAACCCGTCTTTTATTGTTCAGGCGTGTAGTGCTATTTTGAAGCCCTATTTCAGGTGGTTTGCTGAGTTGCTGTCCAGCATACTTGGGATTGATTGCGGGTAGGTAGGCGTATGTTTTTTGTATGTTTAGATACGCTATGTACTTGTAATTTTGGCACGACGTCCCTTATTTTGACTACCAAACATTCTGGCGCCCTAAACCGATTTGATTACGTCTTCATCCCCTACTTTGGCTTACGTACGATTTACTATTCTGGATGTGCAAAATTTATCAACATCATACGCACTCCCATACGCTGACTAGTCGGGGCAAAAAGGCCAACTTTATTTGTAATCCCGTTCTACCACCCGTTTATACCGTTACAAAGTCAAAGAAAGATTACATGAAGTATATCTTCGTAATGAAATACAATATAATTTGAGTAAGCGTCACTTAACTTTCAATGTTGGTGATATGGTATGGAAGCGAAATTTTACCTTATCTGGTGCGAGTGCACAGTATTCTAAGAAGCTTGCCCCGAAATACGTTGCTTGTAAGGTTATTCAGAAACTATCTCCTCTCGTTTATGAATGCCAAGGTTTCAATGGAAAGAATGTTGGCCAGTTCCATGTCAAACATCTGAAACCCAATTTCTTTAATTTTGAATAAGTTTGTATATAGGGAACTATGGTTTATTATTGTAGGTAGGATTAGTATACATTTTCAGTTATTGTTCATTTTAGGTTTAGTTCAGTTTCAATTGTCTCGTAGTGCTTAGTATTATTTTTTGCTTTATATTGCTACAGTTTGAGTGTGTCTATGGCAGCGAATGTAGTAAGGTTGTCGTGTGTATGGGTGATGATAGTAACACAATCTGGATCCTAACTCTTCGACTAACATGTGGCTTAGTTCAGGATTCCACCGGGCCTTATTCATTTTTTTTATTGTTTTTTGTGACTGAGTGACATGTGTAATGTGCCCATTCTTGTCTATCGTTGCCTTAATTAATTTTCAATTCTTATCTATCGTTACCTTAATTTAAGTTTTGAATTTGCTAAATATATTTACATTACATTGGTACCTTTTTTCTTTCAATAATTAAATTGTAGTGTATGTCAATAACTTTTCTTTAGTCTACATAACTATGTACGTCCCTGTGTATATTTTAGACATCAATTTCTGTTGTTCTATGCGAATTGTGAATTGAACACGCTTACGCATTTCCGTTTCTTCAGTCGTATCGTTCGTTACGTTATTTTTTAAGTTTTACTCCCAGCACAAGTTATGCATCTATTTTTAAATACGTTTTCTATATATTATATTTATTAGGGAACAAAGACGGGTACAAGAGCACGCCTTTACATTAAGGAAATATTAAGAAGCGTAAATTTTAATAATTTTGTTGTTGTAAAAGCGTGATGCATGACGTCACGAAATGATTCATAAAATGACTCGCATGACCAGGTTGATATGCAACTTTAGTCTTGAATAATTAAAAATGGGGCTACATTTATATCATTACCGCTTGCTGTTAGTTTGCCTGCGTTTGGAGTTTTTCCATTATTGGTATGTGGAAAATATGATCAACCTATTTTGAGTTGCATTAAAACATACCGTAATTTACGTTATTCGTTCATTTAGTTGTAAATAAGAAAAAAGAGTTTTTAATTGTTAATGAATTATAAGTATGTGGTAGGCAACTTAATTTGCATTTTGGTGTAACTTAAGTTGCATATTTTCTAAGGGGTTTATATTCCCATATCTTTGAATTAATTTCGTAGAAGTATCTTCTGCACACATTCTCTCGCAACGCGATATCACCTGATATCCTCAGCGTCCCTTTAGCATTGCTGATGTACGTTTATTTCATGGGAGAAGCCATTTTTGGGTTTCCACCTAAATTTTGTGAAAAGTGCCATTGATTTACTGGTAAGATACATTTAACTCGTGTCATATTAAAATCTAAAACACTTGCTTTTGCAGGCACTTTTACTTTTACTTTTACTTACTTTTACTTTTACCACTTTTACTTTTATTTTTATATTTTATATAATTCTAAATTAAAATATTTAATAAACATAGTTTGCATATCTTTTATTTTGACATTTTGGTGAATTTTTTTATTGTATCCTCGGTTTAGTTATTCCGAACATAATCAAAAAATAACTTCCGTATAATTTACGTCCGAGATAATTTTTATTATTGTTACATTGCAGTTACTATATTTATGTTAAATGGAAATAACTAAGCTGGAATTGTGGTATTTAAGCAAATCAAAAAAAGCATGAACTCGTCCTAAATTAATCTACCGACTGAGACAACGGCATTATCTTTCATTGAGTGTTTTGGATCTCTGGTTAGTTTAACGGTTTGTTTTGAGAACTTCCATACCTATTCATTTATTATTAAATTATTTACATCAGGGTTTGAAACCACCGTTACATTATAAACTTACATATATGGTCTACAGTTAGCTTATTGGTACGTTATTGACAAATGGAAATTATCGAATGTTATCTTATGAATTGAAAATGAAATTCTCCTACTGCAGTGCATTTTACGGATAAGTAATCTATTTATTTTGAGCACACGTACGTAAGAAGTACCCTTTTATGCAAAGTACGTATTAAGCAAACAAATCAGTTAGTGTGTTGATACGGTAATAAAGGAACAACTGATTTCTGATAACAACATAAAAACATTTGAGTTCATAATCTACATTAACCTTAATATCTGTTGACACAGGTCAATACACGTTTTATTATTAAATACAGTGTTGATCATATTGCATTTTGAATTTTAAGTAAATATAGATTGTAAGCTTGTGTAGTTGTGTTGAATTTAGTAATTTTAGAATCATAAACCTTTACGAGAAATATCGTTTAGAGTTATGTTATGGTGATATTAGTCAGACATTTTGCTTTATTAAATATACATATAAATATAGTTGTTTAGTGTTTATTCAGATTACGTATGTTAATACGGTACAACATTCTCAATTTTTGTTGTATTTTAATTATTCAACCTATAAATTGAGTAGCGTCCAACAAAACAGATGCATTACTGGTGATACCTGCTTTGAGTTCTCAATTACAATAAGTTTTGTGAGCAATGTACCTTTCTGAGCTAGACCGCGAAACAATTTACCTTTTGTAATATAACAATCAAACACCCGATTTTTTATTTGTTATACGCATCGCCCCCAGTAAGATTTGTTGCCATTGTTTCTATTTCATTTTCAGCACTGCTATTTGCAGTGTAATCCCTTATGACCGGTTCAATGATTTCCTTCTCGGTATCCGCTTGGATTTCTCCACTGGTGCAGGCATTATTATTTATTTTGTCTTCATCAGACAAAACTTTCTATACATCAAATTTTGATATTAAACACTACAATATGCAAAGGTCAAACAGATAGCTTACCTGAAAAAGTTTTTACAAGTTACTTTATTCTTCTTCGTAACTCATATTCACAGTATGTAGAAATAGTAACCATAGTAATTGACCGCAACAGTACAGCCTGCACAGATCTGAGATAAAAATAATACTAACGATATTCCAAGACAAGCTACGACTGATTTATACTTGTTTTACTCCACTTTCCGACCGTGACTCCAGGTATATGTCACGCAACCCTTATACTAAATTTATTACTGTTGGAGGCGAGTGTGACCAATATTGTCTCATGGATGAAAACATGGTCTAAGTGTTTTCGATATATTATAGTTAACATAGATAAAAAACAATTTTTGCTTCCTTTATTATATTATAAATGTAGTTTTGGATACAATATTCAATTTATTATTAAAAAATGTTATTGTCTTTATCTTGTTGTATTCAATATTTAACCTTTGATTTGTAATAGAAAAATTAGAACTGTTCTACGCCACTGGAAGATATATATATATATATATATATATATATATATATATATATATATATATATATATATATATATATATATATATATAGATACAGGTATGGAAAAACATTATTGCGGGTCTGACTTATATTAAGCTAGAAAGAAATCCAATAAACATTACATGACTGATAGAGACATAACTTTACCGATGTTGCCACTTGTACATATTTGCATGTAGGCACAAAATATGAACTACTTAAGTTTCCTTCAATCTAGTTTCAACATTTCTAACGAAACCAAAGCAATTAAGATGATGTTGAAAAGTCGCGTGTTCTTTGAAATTGTTAAGTAAATACTTTACACTTAAACATTAAATGATAATACCTCAAACATCGAAGTTTATTGTAATTGCGAATTTATGACATGGTTCGATTACTACTCGTAAGAAGAAGCAAGATTTTCGAAAAGACCTCCACCTTGTGCAAGGCAGTATGGGTTACTGTCTTGCACAAGGTGGAGGTATCTGTGATAAAATTCAGTTGGGGTGTTTTTTAACATTTTTTGGGTGATGCTGTTTAAAGAGTCTGTAACTTGGACACGAAGTTCATCCAAATTGTTAGCACGTTCATGCCTGTGCCCATAAATTTGCTGGGATACGTATCCTCAAACAAAAAAGTCGTTCGGCGCGATATCAGGTGAGCGAGGAGGATATTTAATAGTACCATTTCCACTAATAATACGGTTAGGGAACGTAGTTTCCAAAAACCGTTGAACTCTTATTGCAGTATGAGCAGGACAGCCACCTTCTTGATACTAAATGTCATCAAAATTTATATTGAGGCGTTGAACAGATGGAACTATCTGGTTTCTCAACAGTTTGTCCGCATTCAGTTTCCGTTGATAAAAAATGGACCAATTATGGAATTGCGTAAGATTCCTGCCCACACATTAACTTTTTGCGGGTACTATGTCTGGTAAGGAATACTAATGTGTTTGTTTTTCCGACAGTAACCAGCAGCGACAGACGGATTGTGATGGCCATGTAAGTTACTCGTCGGTAAACTAAATATTTTCAATAAATCTTTCGTTTCCATTAACCCGATTCATCATATCTTCATAAAATTTCATACGCATTTAATGATCTTCTGGAAACATTTCTTGTGTAGTTTGTAACTTATAGCAACGGTATTTATTCCTTTTTAAGAAATTGTGAACAGTTCTTGGTTCAATATTCATTTCTTTAGCAATTTTTGTACTATTGCACGGGAAATTAGTCTCTGCTGAACTACACATTGCAATTTCTTGGAGTTCGCGCTACTCGTTTAAATTACGACCAGGATGCTCACCATCATTACTATCAATGCTACTGCAATGATAGTTTATTTAAACATCCACATCTTTCAAATTTACAGACAATACGCATAATCGTACTTTCTGATAGAATTGGCCTGTTTTCAAAGGAGAAAGCATCCCTGGCCATTATTTCTTGAGCAGTGCCTCCTGAATAATACCGCTTAATAATCGGTATTTTTTCTTCAGTGGAATACACGAGTATTGTGTAGGGACATTGATTTTCAATTCTCGTTGACAGTAGCAATTAAATGTGTCATTGATACTAGCCTACTCAAAAGATGCATATGTGGCATCAGCACTTTTGGTTCGTTGTGTATTCTATCTCACTTAGCATGTGAACTGATTGTACTGTCTTTGTTTTACGTATTATAAGTCAGACCCGCGATATATTCCGGTAGAACTGAACTATCGGATTAACAAGGAGGATTGTCAATATATGGTTCTATTGTGTGAAACTTAATGCTTTGCTGTCTCGTTTATTGTACGTGACAAAGAAAGTGATATTGATATAGCCTACTAAATATATGTGCGAATAAGCGTTTGTTTCACATATGACAATAAGAATCAGATGCATGTAATAAATTTAGGTATTATGATATTATAATGCTCAGTGGTTCTCAACACTGCTTTAACATTATATAATTTGTGAAGAAATGCAACTTTGTATAATAAAATAATAATCGATTACTAATTACCTATAAGTAATTTCAATTGACACCTTTCACTTATACTTATAACAACAATAACAAATACATTTTATTATAGTTAGTAAATATTAATTAAATTACAAAGATATACTTTTATAATTAAATGTAAAAATTATAATTGTCATATAATAATCTATTATTAATTACTTATTGTTACAGTATTGCATATTTATTTGGATTCTTTTGTAATTGGAGTACACTAAAACGTCATTACCATACTTAGGTATACAATGAACTTTCTAAATGTAAATTGAAATACCTATACTTAATCGAATATTCATTATTATGAATGGCTTTTATAAATGTTTATTATAAAAACTTGCATTCTTCCATAAATTTTAAATGTAATGTTAAAGCAGTGTTGAGAACCACTGGCATTTTATTATACCTATTGAATTTCTATTCTACCTGCATCTGATTCTTATTGCCTTGTCATTATGTGTGAAAGTTGCAAACGCTTTTGTTCGGCAGAAATAGAGGCATTATTCATAATATCCATCTTTCTTTGTCACGTACAATAAGTAAGACAGCAAAGCATTAAGGTTTCAAGCACAATAGAACCATATATTGACAATCCTCTTGTTAATCCGATACGTTCAGTTCTACCGACAGGCTTTAATATTTTTCCATGTATATATATATATATATATATATATATATATATATATATAGTGTGTAAATTAAAATTTAAAAATACATACGAAAAATTCGAACCCACGATCTGTTCTTTGCTAGAGAACCGCGTTACCAACTACGCTAGCGAGGGGGCGAATCCCACTCAATTTAAACTTAATTTGTATGCATTTGTTTGTCTTAGTACTGATGCACACAAACTTTAACTATTAATGATCACAGTCAACTTTTTGTGCCTTCGATTCGCTAGGTTTCACACATGACACGTACATGAGTGATTTTAGATTTATTTGCGAAAGCAACATTCATAGAAAGCTAGAGAAGGAATTATTATTTGAAAAAAGTTTATTGAATATACGAATAGTATGTAAATTAAAATTTAAAAATCCATTCAAAAAATAATTCCTTCTATAGTTTTCTATGAATGTTGCTTTCGCAAATAAATTTAAAATCAGTTATGTGTGAATCCTAGCCAATTGCTGGCTCTCATGACATAAGTACGAAAAGTTCACTGTGATCATTAATAAATAAAGTTAGTGTACATCAGTACTAATACAACAAAATGCATACAATTTAAGTTTAAATTGAGTGGGATTCGCTTCCTCGGTATCGTAGTTGGTAACACAGTACTCTAGCAAAGAACAGATCGTGGATTCGAATCCCACCCGAGGAACTATTTTTCTGTATGTATTTTGAATCATAATTTACATACAATTTGTATATTCAAAGAACTTTGTTCAAAAAATAATGCCTTCTATATATATATATATATATATATATATATATATATATATATATATATATATACAGGGTCAATCTTATCTAATCCGCCATAATTAAAGGAGTGCTAGAACTCATCATTCTAAGCAAAAAAGTTCATGTGTACATGGGTCTGGAAATGCTTCGTTTCCGAGATACAGGGTGTCAAAGTTGAAAAAAGAAATCGCGTTTTCTTCAATATCTTTCGACTGTTTCGAAATAATTTCATGAAATTTCGTATATGTAGGTTTTTTGGGATGACAAATTTAAATTTGTGGCCCATTTAGTTGTGGTTTCTAGGGGGCGCCAGCGTCAACCATTTCGACCCCTTTAAATCGTCGCAATTTTTTTGTGCTACACTGTATACCATTTTGGACTAGAAAAATCGATCTTCCTATCGCTAAAAAAAGGTATATCTTATTGAAGTCGCTAGGAGCAACCCTTTCCGAGAAAGGGTTGATGATGATGCATACACATTTTCGGAGGGTATTCTTTTGACAGGTTTAACAATAGGGATACTTATGTGTCTGCTCTAGCAACTTCACTTTTTTTAGCAGAAAAGATTTGAATTTGTCATCCCAAAAAACCCCCATATAAAAAATTTCATGAAATTATTTCGAAACAGTCGAAAGATATTGAATGAAACGCGATTTATTTTTTCAACTTTGACATCCTGTATCTCGAAACAAAGCATTTCCACCCACATATGAACTTTTTGCTTAGAATGATGAGTTCTAGTACTTTTAATTTTGGATTAGATAAGATTACTATTATATATATATATATATATATATATATATATATATATATATATATATATATATATATATATATATATATATATATTGTAACGGTATAAACGTGGTAGAACGGATTATAGACAAAATGGCCTTTTATTAAATTACGTGTACATAGCGTGTCTAAACATACAAAAAACATACGCCTACCTACCCGCAATCAATCCCAGGTGTGCTGGGCAGCATCTCAGCAAATCACCTGAAATAGGGCTTCAAAATAGCACTACACGCCTGACAAATAAAAGCATGTAAATCACTCAATAAAGTTACGTTACTACACTTCAGTGTAAATGATTAGGCATTATATAATAATCTTAACAAAACAAAAAAAATCACCTTTGTTGAATGCACTCTAAATGAAATAATAATCAACTAAAAGTCAAATAAAACACTGAATATCATTAACGCTGTTATTCAATAATGAAACTATAACTTCGTTACGTTAAAAATTTACGCTTCTAAATTACCGGTAAACTTGCAATTTGCATAAAAAAACTTTTATGTAACACAAAAGCGGTTTTCACAGAACTAAAACAAATTTATAAAACCTAAACAAAGCTATAATAAGATAAAAAAAATAATATAAATGTAAACATACGATAATGCGTATATAAGAAACGATAACAAATCCTTAATTGGCGACAGAAGGTCTGGCCAGAATTCTGCGTAACGCCGTTCTAAATTGCTTAACCTAAATATTTCGTGGATTATCTAACCACGCTACGTCAGGGTCAATTGCCCTTTACTACTAAGATGAAAAGTGTGAAGGCGGAGCGTCAGAGGTATGATTATTTACAATAAATAAACCAAAGCAACAACTTAATTTAAAAGGTACACGACTCCGCTTTCAAACCTTCGTCAACAAATAAAATAATTCGAGGTACACACACAAGAAATCTTGAAAATACTCAATAAAACACAATGTTATACTACCTTACTGTCTAAATTAGCACCTCTTCTGTGTTACAAGAATCGAAATAAACCAGGTGACCAATTACTGCTAATACGGATACGGAATCTCCCTGCTCTGACGCAAAATGATGAATTAAAAGTTGACTAATATTCTTTTGTACACAAACGATTCCTTGATTGAATCTCGGTAAAATGTTACTGCATTAACTAAAAACTTCTTTTAAAATAATAATTTGTGCGCTCAACTTGCTTGTTAACTTTTATCTTTTAAATAGTTTTCTTTATTTTATCAATCCAAAAGGTTATTAACTTTATTTAAATAAATATAATTTTAATATACAGCGAAAGTTTCTTTGTACTTCGACACGCTATGCACGGCAATTAAGTGGCAGTTCAAGAACGTTAATTTAATAAATTTAATAATTTTCAAAACTCCAAACGTCAGCAGAATCAACGTGAAAAATATCTCTGTATTTTCATTAAAGTTCAAACAGTTAGTCCCACATTCTATCTTTATAACTCAAAACCAACATACTCAATATTAAGCTGAACCACTGCAATTAACCGACTTCATGTCGCCAGAATGACATCATATGCATTTACATCTACGTTCTTTCTTTAAATTTTAAAGAAGTCAAACGAAATAAACCTTATTTAAACTTATATATAACTATTTACAAATAAACGTTAATCAAACTTCAATAAGCGCGGAATAATAAGAAAAACAATCTCTCAAACTTTAAATGTAAAATTACGAAATAGTAATTAACAAATAAACAAAAAAACTTAAGCTCGAAACACACCATCCTTAAAGGTCGCGACACACGTAAAACGAATTCATCCATAAAACTCAACTCAACAGCAGAAATTTGACGGTAAATCGCTAGAAAATCGTAATCCTATCACTATATATATATATATATATATATATATATATACATTAATTGTATTTTATTTAAAATTAACTTTTAATGTAGATACAGTAAAGATTAACTCGAGTGGGACTTGATTGAACCCACAACCTCCACTTTGCTAGAGTAGGCTCTTCCATCTGAGCTATCGAGGATGCAAGTCACAATCAATTTGACATTATTCTGGAACACCTTTATATATATATATATATATATATATATATATATATATATAAAGGTGTTCCAGAATAATGGTCAAATATTCTACCAGCGTATTAAGCAAGCCAATTTAAAGAGGGATATTTGTATGAAATTATTCAATTTAGGTCCTCCCTGTTGAGATATTCGATTTTCAAAATGGCGGAAAACATATTTTTCCTTTTTAAAAACTGTTAAACTTCAATTTCAATTTTGGTAAACATTGTCATCTAGTAGAATGCTATTTTGTAGTGGTGTCTATTCTTTGGCTCATGCATCTGGAGGGTGGGAATCACAAACCCCTAGTTTTATTTCTTTCAGGACTTTTTCCTGCAATGGCCGACTTCAATGATACTTTTTTTAAATACTACAGCTAACTTTAAAAGTTTTTTCACTCTTGTCATTTTTCATGCAACCAACAATTTTTAATCGGTATTCAGCAGGTACAGGCAGTTTTGAATTTCTTTGAGGATTGTAGGGAAGTGTCAGACAAGCATCTAGGTATTTTAATATCCCTACAACCAATATCTGGAGAATATTGTCGACAAAGGGATTGATTGCACCCTTACCATTTCAGAAGGGTTTAAGAATTGTTACACATAGATAATGATCTTAGCGTCAGATCGTGTGCAGAAATACTTCACAGGCGTATTAGAAACTCTCAAATCTTTAAGAAAAAATTTTGTTCGAAACGCCGCATTCAACTAGTTTAGTGAAAAAGGTATTGATTAATTGTAGGTGGATTGTGATTATCGTTGTTATGGGTTTATGTCGTTGTGCACAAATCACAAAGATGGATATTGATCATAAAGATCAAGGATACATTTTGATAAAAAAAAGGTCTAATTGTAAGGCACTAATACAGCGTACTTTGTAGCTAACGAATTAAATATTATAGAAATTCGTCAAAAATATTTAGCTCACACATCTTCCAAAATTCATTATCGTTATGCTTTTGTAACACTCAGACAATTATAACGCATTTTTTAAATTACAGAGAAGAATACACTTGCAAAAATATCAAAACTATAGCAAAATTAATTAATAGCGAAACATTGAACCCTATATATGTCAATGAGGAGAACTTCCGCAATGCTAGCAATAGACGAGAAGCTTCCATCGTCGATAACGTTCTTCCGCAGTGGCTACAGGTTACATTAATGCCTCTAGAGAAAATAAGCGACTAGGTACTGACATTATTCAGGGAGAATGTCTATTAAGGGGTAAGGTAGATATGACGTTAAATGTTTCAAGCAATATCTCTGCATGTTCGAAATTATATTTGGTACGGTTACTAATATTCGAAACTCAACCAATTGTATCTTTCATTTTCATCTTAATATGTGAAATATTGCACTTTTATAACGAAAGAACGTTGTCGGAATTGTTCTTTCCAATTTGCAATTTTAAAAATAAATTCTGAATTAAAAAAAAAATTAATTCCGTACATATTTTATCGTTTCTGCGGGAGCCAATCTTTTGCTTTGTTTCCCAGAAGTCTGCTTTCTCTTCAGTGAGTATAAAGCATAAATTAAAGCTGTTTTTTCTTTTTATGTGCCGCCTTTAACGGATTTGGTATGTATGATAGCCGTTAAGAGTATATGTATGACTGTGATTAAACCCAACATAATATGAAAAACGGAAAGTATAAACGACAGAAAATGCCACTTAAAAGTGATGTCAGTTCCGTAAAAAATTAGTTCTTGTGCTTTACTTAGTAAAATGAAATGAATAGTATATGGAATCAGGATAGACATTTGAGTAGCTAGACAACTTTTGTTTCGAGTTTTTGATGCAGATTTAGACCCGCAAGAATGGCACTGGAAAAATTATATTTAAAATTAACGTAAAAGAGTAGCGCATAATCGAAAAATGTATTGGAAATCAGGATAAAATATAAATTGGGTATTTAGTGTTGAGTTTACACTTTTTATAATGTTATCAGTCACTTCTTATATTTGTTTTTTTTATCCTTTTTTTTTCATTTCATACAAATATAAACATTTCGAACTGAATCGTATTTACAGACGGATAATATATTAATTATAAAATATCAAGCAATAGTATTTAAGAGAAATTAGGCACACATTCTTACGCTTTTTATTTTAATATAGGGAACGGTAGCGTGCAAAAATCGATATCGGATCTTTTCGTATCGACTTTATAATTTTCTTCGATTACTGTTCTAAAAACAGAACAAAAATTTATCGGTTGGCTGAAGATTTAGGATTGTTATTTATTGGTTACTCGTTACTTATTTCACTACAATAAAGATCTAAATTTTCTGTATTTACTGCCTTTACCATTTACGTTACAAATCAAAATTGATCAAATTATTTTGTTTATCGTATTTACTTTTCTACTTTATAAAAGTTTTAAATAAACCTACTAGTGCCATCTAGGGGATGTACGTGGGTTCTCGTTAGTTTCAAATTCATACATTTTACAGATATCTCTTACTTTGCTTAATCACCACTAGATGGTAGTACCATTAAATAATTTACATCTTACCAACAAATCTTCATTGCAATACATATACATCTGATTTTGACAACAATGATTTTTGATAAGAACATTTTGGATTAAAAAATTTGTTCCTGAGGCGTGCTTCCTTCTCCAAGCAGCCGTTGTGAAGTGCATCTATTTTGAGAAAATCTCTTTTTTTACTGTTTCGTCGATGTTAATTCCCACTTTTATAGGGAAAGTTTCATATATAATATTTCTTTACTTTGTAAAGTAATATAATCGCTATTGATGCGGATGTGAGAAAATGTTACTTGCACACACAACTTGGTAAGTTTGCTCGGCTTCTTTCAACTTCGTTGTAATTACAATCCCTTTTCAGGCTTAAAATGTGATAATTCAATACTTCTTCGTAAAAGAATTATAATCATGTTAAATCACCTTACATAGCTCGTCTTCGATCTACAGAGGTAAAACAACGTTAATGAACTAATTGCTATTATATCCCTTCTTTATTGGTGCATTGAGATTATACGTTATGTCCCTTTACGTCTCGCTATTGGTTTTTATACGATGTTCTCTTAACTGGGACTACTCGTAAATGACTGGCACCTGTGCTTCAGTACTTTTGTCTCGTTATCGTTGATGTTACGTTGTCACTGGATATTACTATAATGGAATATAAGCAGTATTAATTAAGGCTCAAGCATTCGTCCACACCAGGTCTCATTATTATTACATTATCGCATGTACATTGTATTGCTCAGTTTCCTTTCGATCCTATCACGTCAAAACGCTGCCTTCAGCAGCGATCGCTACAGCATCTACAAAAAAGTGCATTTTTATTAATCCTATTACCAAGAACTTTAGTGAACTGTTTACCTTCGTTGCAATGCCGGTGTCATATTAATAGCGGAATCCATTTAACTTTCATTAAGATTTCACTAATGTAGGACCATCTTGTGCACAGATTATAACCAAACTTTAGAATAATTAAATAAAACACCCAGTGTTGTGTTAGCAAGCGCACTCTTAGCTGCTGGGTTCATTAGAATATTACTTTACTCGTTGTTGGCGTATGTAAGAGTATGTATCTCTGAATCGAATAATAATTAGTAGTTTTCAAACGCCGCACAGAATTATCAGTGAAAACAACGAAACACGGCGGAGGTTGTTAGAACTTTTTGTTAATAGCACTCAGATGACAAGATAATGAACTCAGTAAAATGACTATATATATATATATATATATATATATATATATATATATATGTATTACATATCTTATAAATAGTAAATAATGATACTATTATTTGGAAATGCATTTTCAAATACGAAGGTCACTGCTAAAATTTGTGGAAAATGTAAAAAAATGCACACATTATGATTGTTTTTCAAAATATTCTCCCGTAATACCTATACACTTTAGCATTTGATAAAACCAATCTTCAAAATATTTTTGCCACTCAGAGCGAGGTACCTCCAAAAAAAGTACTTTAAAAACTTCAATTCTCTTCAGGTGATGAAATACGCTTACTACGCATTTTATTTTTAATGTTTCTGAACAAAAAAAGTTACTGGTAGACAGATCGGACGAATATGGGCAATGAGCCATTAATTTGATATTCTAACTAGTCGAAAATTCTGTAGTCTGTCGTGCTGCTTGCACACTTGCATTGTCATGATTCATAATGATTAGCTTATTTATATTGCTTTTTCTAATTTAACCGATCACCTAGGGGAGACAAATTGAAGCATAGCAATCAGCAGTAACAGGTGTTCGATCTTCCAATGCAACAGTTGCTTTAAGACCGGGTTTTCCGTCAATAAGCAACTATTTTCTTTAAAATGCTTCGCTTTTAGTGGTTTAGGGTTCATTTTGGTATATCCATACGGATGATTGCTGTTTAGTCTCAGGCTCAGATATGAATATATCCGTGTTTCGTCACTTGTTGCAATGTAATATACAGAATTTGAACGACCATGGTCAAACTTTCTAGGCATTTTCACATATGATTTTTTTGAGCTTCTGTCATATTGTGAGGAACCTAACCACTACAATGATTCCTGCCATTTAAACGTTGTTTCAAAATAGTATGTATTTATTTCGTCGAAATGACTAAGGATGCCTGTATCTCACTATATGCTGCATGTCGATCTGATAAAGTCATTTCACGCACAACATCAATATTCTTTGCGACAATAGAAGTGCACGGTCATCAAAAGTAGATCTTCCACGATTGAATTCTGTAAACAATTTGTAGACCTTGTTTTGGACGGCGCTTCATCACCAAATGACAATTTTAGTTTTTCCTATTTGCTGTGGCGTTAAATCGTATGGAAAATCATACAAAATCATCACGATTTCGAAATATCCATTTTTTCACAAACTTACTACATTTAAAATTCTACTGAAAAACTGCTCTGTTTACAGCCAAATTTTCAGTTGTACTAATGGTATAAAATGCCAAATTTTATGATTATGACAATCGCAGAACCTTAGCATTGCAAGGAGTGCTTTAGTAGTGATCCTCGTAACATACTAAATAATTACTCTGATAACAAATTTGGCATTATTTGTGAAAGTAAAATGATTGTGGTATAATGTAAATTATAAATAATAAATAATGGAATCTTTATCATTAGTTACAGTTTTATTCCAATCTTGAACAGAGGTGTTACCAAAAATGGCCAGACCACGTTTTACATAAAGTGAAATTGCAATGATTTTGAGGTAAATTACGCAACCATCACCATAACCAATTAACTTTCACAAAAAATGGCTAATTCATTATAAGGGTCATTATTTATAATGTTATTTGAAAATAACTTTGATTGCATTTCCAAATAATAGTATCATTATTTTTATTTTTTCATAATTGCTCTGTATCAACTTCCATTTTAACCTTTTCACGGATAATTTCGTACTGTATTTGAAAATTCTTGTAGTTGGAATTAGCAACTAATGATTAATAATCATTCAATTCTGATAGGGATACTCGTAAATACGTCATGAACGGGTGAGGTAACGTCCTAGTGAATTCAGCAGCGAAGAGTACGATTTCTGCTTGCCGTAATGCCGCCGTAAAACTCCTATAATTAAAAAATCGCTTTCAAGGTTTCGTTTTTAAATTACCTTATCGTGTTTTATTAATGTCACAACGAAGCCTAGGTATAATATTTGTGCAACCTTTCTGGAGAATACCGTGACAATCTATTAGTTTTGCTTTTATTTGGCTTTAAACTTAGCTATGGCACTGCAAACCCAGAGAAACGGGAATTTTGCATCGTTCGGGCTCAGTAATGGTTATTTGAAAATATTTGTTGCGCCTAAACTAAATAGACCTTAATTCGCTGCCAAGTTCATTCGAATCGGACCAATGTTTATTATTTTATTAAGCTTCAAACTCGACTATACAAACTTCTTGCGCCGACAGTAGATTATCATATACTAAAAGAAACAATTATTACTTTCACATTGTCCGCGAAGCCAGGAGTAAAGCATTGTTTTCGTGAATTCAGCGGATTTGCACGTTTTCAAGCATCTAAATCATTTCCAACTGCATATGGTGCGCGCGCGAGTGTGTGTGTGTGCGTGCTGAGTGTGTATGTGTGTGTGTGTGTGTGTGTGTGTGTGTGTGTGTGCGTGTGTGTGTGTGTGTGTGTGTGTGCTGTGTGCTGTGTGGTGTGTGCTGTGTGGTGTGCTGTGTGCGTGTGTCGTGTGTGTCGTGGTGTGCGTGTGTGCGTGTGCGTGTGTGCGTGTGTGCGTGGTGCGTGTGTGCGTGTGCGTGTGCGTGTGTGCGTGTGCGTGTGCGTGTGCGTGTGCGTGTGGTGTGCGTGTGCGTGTGCGTGTGCGTGTGGTGTGCGTGTGCGTGTGGTGTGCGTGTGTGTGCGTGGTGTGCGTGTGTGTGGTGTGGGGTGTGTGTGTGTGTGTGTTTTGTGTGTGTGTGTGTGTGTGTGTGTGTGTGTGTGTGTGTGTGTGTGTGTGTGTGTGTGTGTGTGTGTGTGTGTGTGTGTTTGTGTGTGTGCGTTGTGTGTGCGCCTACTAAAATATAATTTAAATAATGATATGTAATTCCTTTAGGAATGCCTACTGATGATGTAATGGCCTCTCCATCGACACATGTTAGCACAGTTTTACCGATTGCTGGTCCTTTAGTTGGCGATAATTATGAGTGTAGCTAAGAGAGTACCACTGTGTAAATCTAACATCTGTTTTTCAGGCGACACGAAATCTTTATCGATTATGCATTTTTAGAAACAATTAATGAGATGAACAAGTTTTTACGGAATGTTTAGATTGGTTTACCGGTCCAGCACTTATCTATGTTAGGTCAATTCGTAACGATGTTAGTTCACGGTGTAAGTTGTGGAGCTTTCGCGTTTGCAATTCCCGCCAGTTGATTATGACGAGTGATTACTAGTGAAAATTAAGCGACGCACTCAGGGTATTTCCTATGGCGAGTATGCGCACATTATTTTCACGATCTAATGAAAAATGACTTGATGATAAGCAATCACCGATTATAAAAAGAATTATCGCTCCTGTGTATCAAACCAAATTAGGACTTACCTACTTACGGAGATTTTCGCAATTAATTACCTATTTAATGTAGTATGGTAGGTTAGTTGAGGAACTTATACAGGCTATGTACCCTTTATTATGCGTAAGTCTGATTTAGAATCTGACTTAGCTTATGTACGTGAGGCGAAGGACGCGAAAAGTTCGTATAGAGTAGAAAAGTGTAACTATGTTAAGGCACCGGAACGGTCAGGGCCGAAACTTTCAGAGTATATGAGCACCGGTACGGTAGGGAAACCCCGCTGGTATTGGAATGGCCAGTAGGTAAATGATTTCGGCATTCCTTGTAGAAAGAATTTATTTTTGTTATAGATGTGGTCGTCCCGACTTTACGATTAATGTGTCCTAAATGTTCTCGTTATGCACGTAGTCAGAAAAATAGAGAGGCGAGAGGCAATACACGGCCACGTATTGTCTTCCGAAATTTATGTACAGTCAAGAATAAAACGAATGCGACCTTTTTGTTTTATTCTACTTATTTGACAATAAGGATATAGATCAGACACTTTAATTATGCCAATATTCATATTGAGTCAATGTTAGTACCTTAGAACAACGATTTATCGCGAACGATCTTAGATGTAAAAGGGTGGAACAGAGATTAGGAGTTAGATATAGAAGTAAGCGTGTTGCTACTTGCGTTGTCGTCAACGGCCAAAAAGTTTCGCCTGTATGTACGGTGGCTAGTCCTATTGAAATTAAGGGAAAAATAGTTTTTATGAACGCGATTATAATATTCGATACAAAACATCCGTTAATTTTAGGGTGGAATTTTTGGAAAAGAGTCGATACTGTGCTAGATTTTCATAAAAGTAAATGTCAAGTTGAGACATCGCAATGCATTCCCTTTTAAACTTGGGTACGTAACACTTCAATTTGTTATCCTAGTTAGAAAATAAGACTCTAAAAGAAGAAAGAGGAGGAATATAGTGTAAAGCTAGATTGTAGCTTATAGGGGGCGGAACAAAAGATTCGTTGCCAGCTGCTCAAGTCGGCAAGAGTCGTAGGTCAACGGTACTTGTATAAAAAAAGAGGCGCCAGAAGCTTAATTAATATTAATTGTGTAATTTTAATTACAGTGGTTCACAAAACAAAGTGATTAATAATAAATATCAATATATTGCGTGATATTAAAGTAAGCTCACAATAATATAATAATATAAGTATCTAATGCGGTTTTTAAAACAAAGTTTAATTGGGCTAACGGAAATTCTAAAATTTTGTTTAAAAAATAATGTATGAAAATTATTGTAACTCAATAAGAAAAAAATCCGTTTAAAAAAAAACTCCACTGAGAAAAGGTTAGTAATGTTAAAAGGCATGATCCCCAAAAGTTTTCCATAAAATATATAATTACAAAAGAAAAGTTGATGTTGATAATGTAAGTTTAGATAATATTGATCTCTTATCTCTTAATTCGCTCAATAATATTTGAGTGCATCATGCAAGAACCTTCATTACAGTATCATTAAATTTTGCTCTAAAACTAAATAGGAAAGATAACATTGAGGGATGGGTAATCAAATTTTTTATAAGGAATTTCTCGCGGAGGTTTCGCCGATGACACACCGGATTGCGCGTCTGGTGTATTAACTTTTCAATAAAATAAAAGGAGATTTCAGAAAATTTTACCTCTCATATATAGAATTAGTATATCAAATTCCCCGCTAAAAATTCAAATTTGTCGTCAAAATCAGCAGGGATAAATAAAGTTAATTTTCTAACCCAACTATTGAGATGACCCACCATTTTCGCTGTACAATTATTTTTCCTAGTCCCGATGTACCATTAATCACGGGGTACAACAAAAGAGAGACAGATGAATCATCAACGTTTTCAACACTCGATAACTAAAAATTGCAAATGGTAGGACAACGGACAATTACACAAAACTGATCTGACCTTAAGAAAGTGCTCGTTATCTAGTACGAAAAACATCAAATAATGGGTAGGCTTTTAGGTGACGATATTACTGCAACATTGATGTATCGTGGTACAATACTGAAACCCGCTATAGTATCCATTGGAATACTGTAGCCTGAGACTGTTGAGTCATAGGCTACAATATACCGATTAATTTAGTCACAGGGATCCAAAACTAAGTAGATAATATACCTCCATGATGCAGTGCGAGCCTTTAGAGAAGATACCGAAATCCTTGAAATAATCAGAATTTTCCTGTGACTAGTTTAAATAATAATAACAGTAGGGTATATGAAGGCTGAAATAAAGCACTTTACTATGATGGTACAAATCGAATGAATATTTACCTCAACGGTGAAATGCGAGACCATAAAAAGCATGATGCGAGTGGTTTCTCAAATCCTCAATTGAGAAAATAATTAAGGTAAGATAATCAACGAAACATATTCCTTATTATAAGTTTTTGTTATGAACGAATAAGTACTCTAGCAAAGTACAGGTCGTAGGTTCGAATCCTACTCGAGGTAAACTTTTTATTTATGTATTTAATAAAATTAATAATAATTTTTAGAAACATATTCCTAATTAAGTATTTTAACTTTAGATGGCCAATAATCTTTCAGATCCTCTAAATATAGAGGGATTTTAGTAAAAATCGAAGTAAACAAAATGACACCAACCAAATTGGCAATTAAAACCGTAAAATCGCTGTCGAAATTGTTAGCGGAAGACATTGAGGGAGAATTAAAAGTAATCTGCTGTTAATCGGAAGTGAATACACACCTGTATTTTTGTTGTACAGACAACCCACAATACACCAAAGTGCAAATTATAAATATTTGCAACACATCTTACCCCAAATTGATAATTAAACGTAAATTCTTTTGACCAATTGGCAATTAGTAATTACCCATGGCGGGAGAGTTTACAGTACCGAATGGATGGACTATCAATCTAAGAGAATGCCTTTTGGCTTAATAAATGCACCAGCGGCCTGGCAACGTTTTATTGATAGTTTGATCGATCTGGAATTACTGGCTTATGTGTTTTTGATTACCTTGTCAACACGATTATTTGTACACTGACATTTAAGAAACATATTGAGACAGTGTGATAGGTCCGGAACGTAGAGAAACAAAAAGTTTCTTTATGGCCCAGAAGCAAATTTGCAAACGGCAGACGCGTCCGCTGTAAAATGCAAGCCAAAGAAAGGTTTGTATATAGCAGACGGGTACGAGTTAACGCGTCCGCTATTTACGAGACATTCCCAGTATATTTTTTAACTGAATTTTGGATATTTGCGATGATTATAATTCTAAGGGTCGTTGACTTTTTGAGTTTTAAACGATTTTATGTAATGTAGGTATAATAGGAATGTACTACATATATATGTTACAGTTAATGTTCGTAGTAGGTGAATGCGCACATTCGCCGGTAAATGTAGACGTACCCCTTCTGTCAGGCTACAGTAGTTTTGTTTGTCTAATCTAAACTAGTTTGAACTTTTCTTGTTTTAATCAATGACAACCGTCAGAAGTTCAAAACAATACTGTAGCGGCATAGTAAATACTAGGCGAGTCGTCACGACACGTGGGGTACATGCGAGCGCCCGAGTGGTAGACGAAACTTCCCGAGTGGATAATGCGTCGGTGTTTACGAATATGCGGCACAAAATTAGAACTTTATGTATTTGTTTATTCTGTCGACAGTGCCACCGTTGCGGTGTTGCGAAGTGTGCCCTTGCTCCAGTCGCAAATAAAGCGCAAAGCGCTAAATTAACAAACAGACGTATTTCCTATGGGGATGTTTTAGGTAGTAATCGGTAGGGACAGGTGACGGTACGGTAGGTAATTAAAGTAATTCCTATCATCAGACTGATGACATCAGTCGAGCGAATACAAAGGCGCCGTGTGGTAATCTGTGTAACTTAACTTTTAATAATTTTAAGAGCAATTTAATTTAATAGAGATGAAAGGAAAGAGGTTAAAAGGTAACAATTTTTTATATTATGTAACAACAAAATAACTAACATGCTTTTTGCTTTTATCATCATCTGTAAACTGTAACCTGTAACATACTAAGAAAAATGCTTGTTTTATACAGTTGTTTGCTTTGTATTATACAGGGTGTCCAAAGTGTATGGAGTAATGGTTCTGCAGCCATAACCGTACATTTTATCACAAAAGTTTCAAGAAAAAAGTTGTTTCATGAAAGAATGCGCACATGGCGTATATGTCAGAAAAAATATTTTAGTTGTCAATTTTGAGAATGACCTCATTGGCATTTTTTTTCACGGTTTTTTCTTCCCTTTCAATTGTCAAAGTGACAGTATAAAAAAGTTGATACCTTAATTATTTGAGTTGTATTTTAGTTTTTTATGTGTTTTTGTTAGTAGTAAAATTTATCATTTTAACTTACAATTTTTTTTTCTCAAAAATTTTCTTAGGTAAAGTATCAAATTTTTTATACGGTCACTTTGACAATTGAAAGAGGAATAAATACCGTGAAAAAATATGGGGTTACTTGAAAGTTTTGTGATAAATTGTACGGTTACGACTGCAGAACCATTGTTCCATACACTTTGGGTACCCTGTACGTTCTATTAATAAATTTGTAAAACCATTAAGTCTGAGTACAAATCCTAAAGTTCTATATGTATACTTCTACTTCCATGGCTACAAATTTTAGCTACTTAACAGTTTGGGTAATAAAAGAAGATTTCGTGCCTTTTGCTCAGTCGTAGATTAAACTGGGCCAGGTTCATAAAATTATCGATTTGCTTTGCATATAGTACGTCTAAAAACTGTTTTGTTTTACGTGCTTGCTATTCTCAAAGGACAAAAATCATGGTTTTCAGATAAATTTAGAGCGTTTAATGATTGGCGGCATTTATGTCCACGGCTACCTAATCACGGAAATAGTCCTGAACATAGAAAGTCGTATATAACTTGAATAGACTTTAGGAAAACAATTTCTTTAAATACAACAATTGATGATCATTTGGAAAAAAGCATAAAATCTGAAACCGAAAAATGGTGTAAAATTTAAAAAGTAGTTTTTGACTGTGTACTATGTATTTTGTGCTACCAATAATCTGGCTTTAAGAGGATCGTCTAATGTAATAAGGGATCGTAATTGTGGAATTTTTCTTAATTCATTTGAATTTGCGGGACATTACAACCCAATTATTGCTCAGCATATAGAAAATATCAAATCCAAAAAGTTCTCAGTTAATTACTTGTCTTGGGTAATACAAAACGAAATTATAAACTTAATTGGAGAAAAAGTGAGAAGTGAAAGATGCTAAACATTTTTCTATGTATTTTATTTGACTTTGCACCAGATTCGCCACGACAAGAACAAATGTCACAAATTTTAAGATATGTTAAACTTGAAAACACAGATAAAGGATGTTGTAGAAGAAAGGTTTATTGATTTTATTGAAATAAATAAAAAAACTGAGGAAGGACTATCAAGAGAGATACTAGAAAAATAAAAGTCAGATGGATTAAATATTATGAATTGTAGGGGCCAAGGGTACGATAACGTGGATAATATGGCAGTAAAATACAAAGACGTACAGGCCAATATGAACAGATTACTTTTTTTTTTGCTAAAGTTTCACTTATTTCTCAAGCTCTATTTCCAGATGGGAAAACTTAATGAACGTTTTTAAGGTTTCTTTAAAAGAACATTGCGTCACACGATAGTCATCTAAAAATACAACTGTTAGAAGCTTAAGTGATTCAAACCTAATGCTGATACTATTTCGGAAGCTAAATGCTTAATTAAACAAATTTATTTGTTTGTTATCTGTTGATGTTGCATCAAAAACGTTAAAAGGTTTGTTATTATCTATTAAAAATCTAAGAAGCGGTAGGTGTGGAACAGCATTTTCTAAGGTCAAAAACATTTGCGAATCTGTAGGTATTGAGTCTGATTTTCCCGTCCCACTCGTAGAAGAAAAGTAAAACCACTTGATCTTGAAGAAGGGACTGATGAAGGTTATACATTTTCCAACAATGAATTGTTTATAAATGAATGCAATATAGTTTATGACTTGATCTGAACACAATTTCGAACACGATTTGAAGCATTGGACAGCTTTGTTCAGATTATAATTTTTTGACTGGCAAAACTTTGTTTAATATGTCGACTGATCTATTGGTTAAAAGTGCTTCACAGACTTTTCATTAAAGTATTTTGAAGACGTCGACGCTGCAAGAGTTTTGCTTCGAAATTGAAGGTTTTAAGTCGCAAGGTACAACGTTATTCGAAAACAAACATTTGAATACTGTTACTCCTTCTCAAATGATAGGTCGAGACTAACTACAGGCGGGTTCGAGACGAGCTCGAACCCGCCAGTAGTTAGTCGACACCCTTCTTATTTTTATAATTACAGGACGCCAGTGCAGCGTGGATTGTTGACTGTTAGTACATATCTGGCAGAGATGTCGGATTACCGAGAGGGTACGTTCATTTTATTAAGAATAGTGAAATGCGCGTGGGGGCATTGCCTATATTGTATAGTTAATGGAATCTAGAACATGAGCTATACACGCAATGCAATACCATAATAATAAAGAAGATTTTTGTAAGATCTTGGTAATGTGTCTAGCCCTAGGTCACCGATCAACACGCCCACCGCACCTCTCTGCGCTAAGCTATGAACAGATTAAATTTAATGCTCACCCCAGATTAAATATCAAAACATCCTACCTTATCTAATTTATTTATTATGGCCAATGAAGATAATCAGAGAATTTAAAAGTTGTCAGATTTGCACGATTGTGTGAATAATATTTACATGCAGAATCACGATTAACATTTACTAGTATATGCATAAACATTGTTTTTACAGGCTCATAGGATTATGTTAGAATAAAAAACTTTTCTTACAACAAAAGCAGGCTGCAATTGCTGAAGATACTTATGAAGCTAGTAAACTAAATAAGTACCATACTCAATTAAGCACAAACGATACACATTAGCATATATAAAAAATTTATACGTACCATATCTAACACAATGGCAGCCCTATCACTTCTGATTAACCAAAAGTCGTATCCTGCTATATAAATGTAAACAAAGCAAATTTGTCTGTTTTCACTAGAATACTTCTTTGATAATAAATTATACAAACACCCACAGTGTAACGGGCATGAATCAGCTACAATGGTGTTATCAACTAAAAAACAGTGCTATTTGACATTTCGATTCATCCTTTACAAAGGTAAATTCGCTGAACTATGAATTACGAAAAATTGTGCAGAAAATAATTTGAGCCCGCAATGTTAAGTTTTAATGCTAAAACTACAATGAAGTTATATTTCATGTATAATTAATTACTTCCTTAAGCGTGTAGCGTCCCCAGGTACCCTATCTTAAACAGTGTAATTTGAACTTGACTTTACTGACAATAAAGCTACTATTACCCAAATTAATTGCTTGCCATACATTAAGCTTCCTGGCGATAATTAAAAAGTTAGAATTTATTTACAAGTCTGATATTTAATTAATCGCAAACCTCAAATCTGATCAAAAGAATTGGCCGTTTAGTGCTAACTACGCTGTGTTATTTGAATTAGATAGACTTGATGAGGTTAAGTGTTGCATCATGTGGGACAGGTAAACAGTGAAACTACTCAAATTAGAATTAATGACCTTTGCGGAATTGATGGTTCAACCCGTTAATTTACTATGTGGGGAAAGGACTACCAAGAAAACCCAATTTATTCATAAATAAGTAATTGCACAAGTACATTAATAAGTCAAATAACAAAAAAAAAACAATTTAAAGGTTCCATATATAACAAAACACCATTAGATCATGTTAAAGTGCGTAGAAAATTAATAGTTTAAGAAACAGAAATTAAAAAAAGCAGTTTAGAAAACACATAAACACAATAAAAAAACAAACAGAGTAATCACATCCACAATTGTGTCATAAATAAATCAGAATAGAAATCGTAATACCAAACATGTGGCCTTATAAAACCAATCATGCCGATCTTTAAGTAAATAAGAAAGTAATAATGCAGATTATGTACATATAAAATATAACAAACAGTAAAATTAAACGGGTAGCAATAAGGTAACTGCAATGCAAAGGCATACAAAATGGGCAAGGAGTATACACGTACACAATTGTTTAGATGACTAATAAAGCACAAAATACACATGTACAATTACAATAAATTACATATAGAGAAAAATTAGTTCGCAGGCAAACAGTTATAATTAATCAGTTGAATCCAAGACACAAAAAACTCGCTAAAACAAAGAGGTATGTGCAAATAAATCATAACAACGTTACCGATACACAATCTTGAGTGACCTCCTTAGAAAATACATTCGTTACACATTCGTTTATACAAAACAATAAAAAAACAGTAAAAATAAAATTCGAGGTGTTTTAAAGTCATCTGGACCCGCGTGTGAATGTACCCTCGGCTTTTACAATTATAACCGGCATTATCTTTACACGTTTGTTCACGCCCACCTCTACACAAATATAAACAGTCAACAATGTCATACTAACAATGAGAAGGGTTACGGTACTGTCTAAAGCGCACCCCTTTTCTTTTAACAGATTTTAAATTAAGGAGCCGGCGTGCGTAATTAGATGCTTCTTGTAACACTATGATTGATTCTTAATACGTTACATAGGCTTGTTGAATTGTTTGCTGCGAGCTTTAATTACATTAAAATACCTCCTTACACTTGAATATATTCCCTTTGGTTAACCACTTTATCACAAACACGACGAGTTAATATACACGGTAATTAGATACTTCTTGTAACAAAATGATTGATTCTTAATACGTTATATAGGCTTGTTTAATTGTTTGCTGCGAGCTTTAATTACATTAAAATAGCTACTTATACTTGAATATATAACCACTTTATCACAAACACGACGGGTTAAGATACACGGTTTAAATCACGACGCCACGGTTATTAATTTTTGGAAAAACTTACACAAAACGCAATTGCCTTCCCCTCCGTCTTCAACTGCCTATATTTACTTCCAAGATCAACCCCCGTTTGTCAAAAATAATAAAAAAGAAAAAAAAATTATTACATGGGAGGATTTCTCACATTGATTATTAAATGAAATCTTAATTTTAGAAATATGCACTCGTCCGTAGAAAAACCTACATCTAATATAGAGTTTCCTGGTACCAAACAAAGATGTCTTTTGATTTGCGGTATGTTCCGACGTAATTCGTTATTCACTAATGACGTTTTTACACCCTGAATGTGCGCCTAGAAATTTTCAAAGGTTTATTACGGTCCCCACCAATAAAAAGCAGTGTCGAGCGGACACGTGTTATTCTACCCTAACAAGTGTTTTTCTTTTTCAATCCTTACTAAAATATCAGTTCCACACATTCACATATTTCTTACATAAAATACGTAAAATAAAATATTCCGAAGACATTAGCAAATTAAGCTTTATTACCAAGATATTAAAAACCCATTAATTATCTTTTCTATCGCGGTAACAATTGCAATTTGACAAACGTTTATTACAATTATAAAATTTATTCGGTCCGCTAAGTACAGAATGCCCCTTTGAAAGCTCAACGATGTCCGCCCGAGACCATTCGTAGAGTTTTCAACATCCTTCGCTTCGGATCGTAATTGGAGAATATGACTAAGGAATACACGAATAATAAAGGTAGAACCAAACATAAAAAATAAAAAATGGGTATATACATCCGGTCGTCTACTTATTTTTGCTCACGCATGGTGCCCAGAGCATTCGTAGATATTCCTAGGATTCAGGCCTATGATAAAATTTCAGGTTAACAATGTTATAATTCCCCTTTATAAAATCCATCTCTTGATCCAACAGACGGTACACGTTCGAGCAGGGTTTAGCTATAATACGAAAGGGGCCCGAATATAGGGGGAGAAACTTTGATATTTGTTTCTTGGAGGCGTCCGAAATATTACTTTCCTTAAGTAAAACGTAGTGATCGATATCCAGTCGGTCACCTTGGTGTTTGAAACCTCGTACGCGCGCTCTTCCACTTCTGTACAAATTCTGACGAACTTTATTCCAAATCACCGCCTGCGATTCAGTGGCGGAGATGGGCAACATTTTTCCCAGGTAAGTTTCCAAATGATCCCTGGGGCGTGGAATATTTATTATATCACCTTCTGGCAAAAACCTAATTAATCGGGACCGTGGCGGAAATGACCTGGATCTGCCAAGTTAACGTCTTATTTAGTTTTGTGACGCAAATCACCTTTGGATGACCCTGAAAATGGTTCCTCGAAATTTACGAAAATAGAACCACCCCTTTAGGATGCCTTGTAACTCGACGTGCCAAAATGACGGTAACATTGACGTAAAGACGTAATTACGTCAGTTACTGTAGCCGCCGGAAACGTTATTCGGAAACTCTCTGAGGCACGCCTATATAGTAAGATGTCGTCGACCAGTTGAAAATCATTTACCAATCTACCCTGGTCTGAGTTTTGCCTAAAATGACCAGGACTTCGGTATACACGTAATATAAGGAGCATAAAAAATAATCCTCCTTCAGTAGTTTAGATATATTCCGGAGCTGTTCACAAATATCCTTCGTAAACTCTTTTTCAAAGGCGCACAAGCCAGTAACCCGAGTGTGAGTTACGATAGGGTATTTCGTTTCGTTATGTATTAAGTGGGTATCCGACAAACCCTTCGTAAAACTAGATAGAGTATCCGCCACTACATTATCACGCCCCTTGATGTGTTCGATCATATAATCGTACTGAGATAAATACGGAGACCACCGCGTTAGTCAATCATCCAGGAGTTCATAATAGTGAAGAAACTTTAAAGAAAAATGATTTGTACGAGGTACAACGCGATAGCCCAAAATTAGCGTACGGTATTTCTTCAAACTGAAAATAATAGTCAACGATTCCTTTTATGTTACCGTATAGAGTAATTCTGACCCGTGAAGGACTTGAATAGTAAACCTGATTTTTTGGACAAATTGGTACAAATCAACCCCGATGGCCAACTCGGAGCTATCTGACTGCAAGTAGAAGGGTTTTGAAAAATCTGGAAAGGGTAGCTTAACGGTATGCAAAAATAACTTTTTGGTTTGTTCAAATCTTTGCTGTTCCGCTTCTCCCAAATTCAATTTAACCGTTTTCTGGAGAACCTCAACAAAGGAACGATTAGGTAACTGTAACGTTGTACAAATCGGTGATAATAGCTGCATAACCCAAGAAAGGCTCGTAAATGTTTGACATTTCCTGGTATAGGGAACTGTTGCATTGAAGATAATTTCTCGGGATCAGATTTGACGCCCTTAGTAGTTACAATAAGTCCCAAAAATTTTACCTCGGGAAATAAAAAAATCTTTTTTTCTAATGTTTATGGTCATATTGTATATGATCCTAAACGATTCAGATACAACCTAAACATCATCAACGTAATTGAATACAAACTAGCGTAATTCGGGCCGTAAAATCACATTCACAGCTCTCGAAAGAGAACCGACTGCCGTTTTAAAACCAAAAAGTAGGACTTGGTAGGTGTAAGAACTCCCGTTAAACAGAAATTCCGTATATTGCTCTCTTTTCTTAAAGGGATCTGCCAATAAGAAGCGATTAAATCTATGGTCATTATGTATCTGACTCTAGAAAAAACATTAAAATTTCCTCGGGTGGTACCGGGTACTCATAATCCGAGATCATTCGCGAATTCAAGAAACAAGGACTAAACATATGCGAACGCTTCTTTCTTTCTTCTCGACAACCGTCATGGGACTGTAATATTCTATCGCCTCTCTTTAGATGACACCTCACTTTAACATGCCACTCATTTTCTCCTCTACAGACGCTCTCAAACAAAAAGGTGTAGGGCCTATGCAAAAAAGGAGTGGTGTCAAGTAGTTTAATAGCATGCGTGTAGTTGTTGGTACGACGTGGATATCGCTAAAGAATTATCGATGTTCCTCGAGTAAAACCTTAAATTGCTGACGATGGTTATGGTCTATATTGGGAATGTTACTTAACTTTTCTTCCATATATTTCGTAACATCCAATGTTTTGGTGGGGTAGGTGAGAATTGACGCCGTTTGGGCAGGCGAAACTAGTTCCGTGGTAGTATCATCAACGCATTGGTCAGTGGTATTGAAGCGGATCGAGTATTTTGTCGCACCATTGAGGATGGTTAGGAGATTATCCACAAAATTTATCTTCCCCGAGACATTCAACCCCCAGTATTGTAGGTCTGATTAAACTTTTAATTACCAAAAAAGAATGTTCAACCGCAACTGAAAATGGGATCCACACCTGAAATCTGACCCTAGCACTCTTTTGTCCCACAGCCCCCGCAGCTGTGTACCTGTTATAGGATGCTTAGCGGATTTTTCCAATTGGCTAATTTTAAAATAGCACTTCTCACTGATACAAGTAGCTTCATGTTCAACTTGATATAAATATGGGGCAATGGTCGAACTTTGGTTAGATCTAACGGAATACTTTTGTTTTGCAATGTGGGCAGAGGAACTACCGACGCGTGCGTCAAAAATTCAAATTTCTGCGCTGGAACGATTTCATCCCACCGGGATAACTGCAACGGGTTCCTAATATCCTTGTTATTAGGTCCCAAACCGGTCCCACATTTTCATCCGTACTTCTGAATCAGTTTGGCACATTTCGAGTATAATTTATTTAACTCCCGAGGGTCACATCGAGGGCCTACGTGTAACACAAAATTAAAACCTAAGCTGGGAATTGAAGAATTACTTGGTAGCTTGATAGCTTGATAGCTTGCTATCTCTATAACCTAGCTTTAGAAATTTAATAAGGGGGAATATAGGCTTGGCACTATCTTTCGTAGGTGTAAAATTTTGATCGTAAGGGAAACCATTCCACTTTATTTCCCCCAGGGTCGTTTCCCGAAGCGCGAGGAGGGGTCACATTAAGTACCAAAATGGCGGAGGTACACTAAAATAAGGTGACGATTCCTGTAACTCGCCTGAACTCGCGGAACACCATTTCTCGGTATCTTTGCTTCAATAACCGATAATCGTTCTAAAAAGAAAAGTGCTCCATTCAAGCTCCGGTCTGAACAGTCTCCCCATAATGATTGGGTGGCAATGGGATATTGACGCATAATTCCTTATAATATAGCTTCCTCAGTGATGGGAGGGCCAAAAAGGCGATAGTAATTTGTTTCAGAAAATATTCGGCTAGCGACCACTTTTTTCTGGGTGATAACGCATGTTATAGTTTATTGCGTTCAAGGACTTGTTTCTAGGGTGACCAAAAATACGCCAAAAAGCTTCTCTTAAACGAACCGTAATCTCGCCAATCTACCTAATTTATCAACGCCCAACTTTGAACACCGGCTTCTAGACAAATTTTTGCAGCTTTCAAGTAATCCTCGCCCGACAAATGGTACGATTCCGTAAATTTTTCGAAAAAAACAGGGTGCAACCACTGCCTACCACGAAAAATTGGTCGCTCTAATTTTAAAGGGGACCTAGCTGTATTAGATAGCGCAACAAAATATTGCGACTTTCAGTACCTGAAAGCTAACATCAGCGTTTTGAGAAGTTTGTTCATAATCAGGGAGTGTATTGCCATCTCCGCTCACTTTACGCGGTGTATAAAGCGGGCAGAACTACTATTTTTAACCCTAAGTGACTTACTTTCACAAAGATCCGAGGATGATCCTTTGTCAGCAGATAGGCGCGAACCCTGTGCACCTGTTGTACTTCCGTTTCTGGGTGTAGTGACTAGGTTTTCGATGGTCCTCTGCATCACCGCGCACTGGTCGAGAAGAATTTTTAGCAATTTTCCTTGGTTCCGTACAACCTCCAATAAACCTTCCAGTTTGGTGTCATTGGGGCTACCATTTGCTGGTATCGTAACCGGGTTATGTCCATTAGCTACACCTTGGTGGATACCGTACATCTCTACTCCAATAACTTCCGACTGGTCCATAATTATTCTCATAAACAAACAAAAATTAGTATTATCTTAGTCACATGTACGCAACTTTAAACCGTCAATAATAGTATTAACCTGAAAGGAAGGGTTGCATGGGCCTGTAACAAAATTCTTTTCATTAAACCACCGTTCGACAGGTATCATTGTTTATTGAAAATATATACATATAAATATATATATATATATATATATATATATATATATATATATATATATATATATTTAGATTTCCACAAGTATTCATGTTTAAATAAGACAATTTTTCTTTAAAACTTGTGTAAATAAACGTAAAAATTAATTCAACGTTTCGGGAACGTCCTTTGTTCCCTTTGTCAAGAATTTATTTGACAATTACAGAGATTGAAATAAGGTAACTATTTTTAAAAATACAGAATATGAAACAAGGTAACTAATTTAAATTTAATCTGGACGAGTGTGTTTGACTTCGGGTAGTTGGTCAGTACATGATGTAGAAGGTGCAGACGTGGGGACGCCAGGAATAGTTGCAGCATAAGTGTTTGAAATTTCTGGAAGATTTGGAGTTGGTTGAAATGTAGAATCAACTTGTTTAATGACATTCTTCCAAATTTGTGGCATTCTAGAAGTGTCATCTCGTTTATTGAGGGCGTATGTCTTCTTTCAATTTCAACTGCTTCTCTAATAATTCTTTCTTGTAAGGTATATAGAGGTGCAATTAAACGGATATTGTTGGTATTAATTTGGTGTCCTGTATCTAAATGATGTGCAGCTAAAGACGATGAGGATTGTGCTGTAATTGCTAGTTGGTGTTCATCGGCTCTCGCATATAATATTCTGTTAGTTTGTCCTATATAAGTTCTTCGACAGTTGTTGCACGGTATCTCATACACTCCTTGGCTTTCATTAGGAATTTTGTCTTTGGGGTTTCTTAAAAGTTGGGACAAAGTTGAATGTGGTTTGAATACCGGTCTGAAGTCGTTTTTGGGAAATTTCTTTGCTATTCTGTCTGTAATTCCCTTTATATAAGGTAGAATAACAGGAATCTTTCGTTCATTGTTTGACAAGTTATTATTTCTTGGTCTTTCTATTTGGTTGGTAATTTTTAATATTTCCTGATCTTTGTATCCATTTTGAATTAGTATTTTATTAATAGTCTTCATCTCTTCCGTTTTAGAATTTTCGTCAGATAAGTGGTAAGAGCGGTATATCAAGGATTTCATAACGCTACGTAATTGACCAGGATGGTGATGTGAGAGAGAGTTCAAGTATCTATTCGTATGTGTTGGTTTTCGATAAACTTTGTGTGTAAATTTACCATTAGGAAGTCTTGTTATTAGGGTGTCCAAAAAAGGGAGTGAATTATTTTCTTCAACTTCCATAGTAAATTTGATGTTGTCGTGAATGTTGTTAATATATCCTAAAAAATGGTTCAAGTTTCCTTTCCATGGGGCCAAACTACAAATGTGTCGTCAGCATAACGAAACCAGCATTTAGGTTTTAAATCTGCCGAATTTAAAGTAATGGTTTCAAAATGTTCCATATATACATTCGCAAAAGCTGGAGAGAGTGGCGAGCCCATAGGTGTTCCTTGAATTTGCTTGTAGAATTGTCCTTTGTATGTAAAATAGGTTGAGTGCATGCAGTGGTTTATCAATTTGAGTATGTCTTGGTTTATTGAGTGTTTTTCTTCTAGAATTTTCATTTAGGTTTTAAATCTGCAGAATTTAAAGCAATGGTTTCAAAATGTTCCATATATACATTCGCAAAAGCTGGAGAGAACACCAACTAGCAATTAAGCAGCACAATCCCTCATCGTCTTTAGCTGCACATCATTTAGATACAGGACACCAAATTAATACCAACAATATCCGTTTAATTGCACCTCTATATACCTTACAAGAAAGAATTATTAGAGAAGCAGTTGAAATTGAAAGAAGACCAAACGCCCTCAATAAACGAGATGACACTTCTAGAATGCCACAAATTTGGAAGAATGTCATTAAACAAGTTGATTCTACATTTCAACCAACTCCAAATCTTCCAGAAATTTCAAACACTTATGCTGCAACTATTCCTGGCGTCCCCACGTCTGCACCTTCTACATCATGTACTCGGCCAACTACCCGAAGTCAAACACACTCGTCCAGATTAAATTTAAATTAGTTACCCTGTTTCATATTCTGTATTTTTTAAAAATAGTTACCTTATTTCAATCTCTGTAATTGTCAAATAAATTCTTGACAAAGGAACAAAGGACGTTCCCGAAACGTTGAATTAATTTTACGTTTATTTACACAAGTTTTAAAGAAAAATTGTCTTATTTAAATATATATATATATATATATATATATATATATATATATATATATATATATATATATATATATATATATATATATATATATATATATATATATATATATATATTGAGATGAATCTAATTACGTGCAAGTAGCTATGAAATTTGCATAGTGAAGTTTTACTTTAGTTTGTACAAAATGGTACATTTCAGTTAATAATTCTAGAATAAAATGATTAATAAACATTGAGGAGTTTGTAAAATTTCAATATTTCTTAATATAACTTTAATAGTGTTAGTTTAAGTAATCGGCAGCACAGAACATAGAAGTATAGGGGATGTTTGTTTTCGTTTATGAGTTAATTCAAGTTTTCATTTAGTTTTGTAAGTTTATATTAAACAATATTCCCTAACGACATGTAATACAGGTTGTGGTTGACAAAAATAATGTTAAAACTAGATTTAGGCTGGTATCTATGTCGCAATTCACTTGTACGCAGCCAAGATTTGTGAAAACATTCGTATTTGTGTGTTAAACACAAATTTGTGCAAAACTTATGAAAAAACAGAACAAGCACATTAGTGAGTGACTCTTAAACATGAATCATGCAGTAGTTCTGGGATTAATGTGTTTAATCAACAGTTTATGACCTTAAACTAGTGTGTGACAATATTCCAACACTAGTCGTAGGAGAACTTATTTACCTACGAAAGTGATCATATAAATTAATTTGTGACTTGAACATTAAATTTAAACACTTACATTAACAATTATTGTGTTTAAAAGTGTGAAATTTAACATTAAAATTATATAGACAAAATGAGGTTATGTTATACCCTCGCACATAAATTTTTGTAAAAAGTAATTTTAACTGAGACAATTTATAGAAAATAAATTAGTAGAGGTAAAAATAGTAAGGTAGCCTCAATTTCATGTTATAATTCCTTGTATTTATGTCCATTTTTGTTAATTTTAGTTTGTAAGATTTTTGGTAGAATTTAAGTAATTTTCCTTTCAAATTGGCCGTAGGCATGTTTAAGATGTATATTTGGGTGTAGTAGCATCCCCTATTCATGTAGAGGTAATCTCCAGGCCTGTAAAATTCCTAGAATTAGTGTAAAGTTGATAAATAAGGGTAAAAATTAACATAGTTATTAAGTGTAAGATTTAGATCATGTTTAGTTTCAAATTAAAGATAAAATTATGGAGATTATGGAAATGTTTTTAGATTGGAGAAATGTTAAACGGGGCGAAAGTTATAGGGCTTTAAAGAATTATCGTAATTTAAGAATTACAATAGCCAATAAGAATTCAGCAAGTATTTGTCGTAACTAGTGAAAACATTCGAAGATTTGGTTGTCAAGTAGAATCATATAAATACAAGTGGTTTAGCTTCACAAACTCTCTCTCTTGATTTTCATTTTTTGCAACAACTTGCCAGAGTAAGCTGTTGCGAAATTTTTTTGAAAATAATTTTTAAAAACAAATTAATGTCACTTCGGGTAAATAACAAAGTGCGATTTAGTATCGGAAGTGGTCACGAAACAAGTGATAGTTTTTTGTTCGTGAAATAATTTAAATTAAGGTTAGTTTACCTTTTCCAACCACAAATCGGAAGTTTTCGTTACGGTATAAAATTATTTCGCAGTTCGACTTTGTTCATATTAAATTTATATTGTTTATGTTGATGTGCATATTTAATTGTGTTGTCTTCAAGTTATTATTATTATACACCTTGCGTATCAAAAGTGTGTTTAATTTACAACAACCATCAACGTTCCATGCCTTTCCAAATTTATTTTGAATTTAATTAATAAAGAAGTGATGAGCCTAAAATAAAGATTCGTGAATATTGAATATTAATAGTGAAACCTACCTAAGTGATTAAGCTGGTTATTTAAAAGAAAACTATGGATGTTCGAGAAGCAGAATTGCAGTTCGCAGGAGCTGGTGTCTTCAATCATCTTCAGCAGCAGTAACCCACGAAGGGAGGACATTTTATGTGAGTACTTTGTTGACATTGATACTTTATTGGTATGTTCATAATTTCTATCCTTTGAAATAACCACATGTGCAACAACAGGTATACATGTCAAAAGGGAATGTTATTTGTTCTAATAATTTAAATGGTTTATATTAATTGTGTTTTTTTTTATTATTCAAACGTCGTTATACTTGCTTGTATGTCGAATTTCACTTTTCTTTATGGTCAAAGCATATGGTTGCGTATTCACAGCGCATGCTCACATATATTTTAAATGAATTTTGTTATGTACAGGGTATAACGCAGATATCTATGCGAATTAAAAATTATAATTCAATTTATTTAATCAATTCAGATGTTATAAAAATAAATAGGACATTAACTCAATGTAATTTTAATCATATTTACTATGATTATTATATTCAATCAAATAATATAAATCAAATTCATGATCATTTATTTTACAATATTAAAAGTAGAGTTCTTTCTAAATTTTGATCCCTATCCCCTGTTAGATGAGTCTCATTGTTCTACCGGATATTCTTATTTTATATAACGATAATAATAATTTAAAATTAATTAAAATTAATATAAATTAAATCAACAATCAATCCATATTAGAGTGTAAGTAGGGGAATATCATTGCAATATATATATATATATATATATATATATATATATATATATATATATATATATATATATATAGTATATATCTGCCAAGTAAAATTTCTCACTTAATGTATGCATTAAAAGAAACAAAAAGAAATTTGTAGGCTTCTACTAAGATCCCAATTACTGAGAATTTAAAGTGACAATCTTAACAATTCATTAAATCAGAAATGTCGGTTGTATGAACAACTCACTATTTTCATTGTGACAACTAACTAAAAAAAACAAACAATGGTAGAAAAAAAATAAAAAAATTGTATTATCTAAATGGAAAAACATAGCTATCTGCAAGTACAGATAATAGGCACAACACCACACCATCTTAAAGATCTGTACCTACAATTAGCAAACTGGAAGGTAACACATTTCAAGCCTTACATACACTTAGTATTTTTAATTTATACATACTTCGGTGTTCCTGGACATCTCAAAGGTGTCATTTCGCACGTGTACCCCTGAGGACTCAAGCGATTCACCATAAATAAATATTCACCCATCCCAAAAATATGTTGCATAACCAGTATCAGTTGTCAAACAAGACTGGAAAAATAATAATAAAAATGTGCACAATTATTACATAAAACATTTCTTTAAAGGTTTAGTTGACTTTGAGGAAATTGTTTCCCCCTTGCCCTTCAGAACAGAACGTTAATAACCCTTCACCCTCACAATGCCTGTTTTTCAACAAAAAAATGAATAGTTCAAAAGCTTTAAAAAAAAAAATAAATTGAATTGTTCAAAATTAAACAATTTAACCTCTCCTTTTCATAATTTTTTTTATTAAAAGTGGAAAAGTTACCATGATCAAAAATGGACAAGAAATAAACACGCTCCTAATGCAACGCAATCCCATTTTGATCACGCGGCACCACTCTGTAGTGTCCTCAGGTACCCCGTCTTAAAAAGTGTAATTTGAACTTATTCGAAATAATGTAAATTCAAGAACAGACCAATCTCTAAGTGATGTATCTTTACTTTACTGACAGTAATGCTACTATTGCTCAAAATTAATTGCTTGCCCTACATTGACTTTTCTGGCAATAATTGAAACGTTAGAATTTATTTACAAGTCTGACATTTAATTACATGCGAACCTGAAATCTGATTAAAAGAATTGGTCGTGGTTCAACCCGTTAATTTACTATGTTGGGAAAGAACCACCAAGAAAACCCAATTGATTCATAAATAAGTAACTCCACAAGGACATTAATAAGTCAAATAACAAAAAAAATCATGGAAGGGTACCATATATAACAAAACACCATTAGATCAGGTTAAAGTGCGTACAAAATTAATAGATTAAGGAAAAAAAAATTAAAAAAGCAGTCTAGGAAACACATGAACACACTAAAATGCAGAGTAATCACATCCACAATTTTGTCATAAATAAATCAGAATAAAAATCGTAATAACAAACATGTGGCCCTATAAGCCCCATCATGCCGGTATTTAAGTAAATAAGAAAGTAGTATTGCAGATTACGATACATATAAAATATAACAAACAGTAAAATTAAACCGGTAGCAATAAGGTAACTGAAATGCAAGGGCATACAGAATGGGCAAGGAATTTACACGTACACAATTATTTAGTGACTAATAAAGCACAAAATACACACGTACAATTACAATAAATTACATATAGAGACTGAATCAAGGACAGAAAAAAACTCATTAAAACAAAGCCTTACAAGGGAATGTGCAAATAAATCAAATCAATCTTGAGCGACCGCGCTAGAAAATACAGCGCCCCTTTCCCAGTTTTACACATTCATCTACACAAAACAATAGAAAAAAACAGTAAAAATGAAATTCGAGGTGTTTTAAGGTCATCTGGACCCATGTGTGCGCAAACCCTCGGCATTTACAATTTAACTGGCATTTATGTTTACACGTTTGTTCACGTCCACCTCTACACAAATATAAACAGTCAAAAATGCCAAGTCATACTAACAATGAGAAGGGTTAGAGTCTAAAGCGCAACCCCTTTTCTTTTAACAGAGTGTAATTTAAGGAGCCGGCGTGTCTAATTAGATACTTCTTGCAAGGCAATAATTGATTTTTAATACGTTACATAGGCTTGTTGAATTGGTTGCTGTCAGTTTTAATTACATAAAAATACCTACTTATACTTGAATATATTGCCTTTAGTTAACCACTTTATCACAATCACGACGAGTTAAGGTATGCGATTAGAGAACGACGCCACCGCAATTAATTATCGGTTAATTTTTGGGAAAACCTACACAAAAAGAAAAGGATGAATTCGCGTTTTTAGTTATTTTCCTAAAATATACACAAACGGATATATTTATAGACCGAACGGTTTACAATGGAGGCTTATAAGTAAACAATCCAATCAATCCGCCTCAATTAGAACTCTAAACGCAAGTGCCTTCCCCTCCGTCTTCAAATAGCTATATCCACTTCCGAAATCAACCCCCGTTTTTCAAAAGTAATAAAAAAAACAGGAATTATTAGGTGGGAAGATTTTTCACATTCATTATTGAACAAAATCTTAATTTTAATAATATGCACTCGTCTAATCTAATATCAAATTCCCTAGTACCAAACAAAGATGTCTTTTGATTTGCGATATGTTCTGACGTAATTAATTATTTACTAGTGTTTACTAGTTTTTACACTGGGAATGTGCGCCTATAGATTTTCAAAGGTTTGTAACGGTCCCCGGCAATAAAGCAGTGCCGAGCAGACACCAGTTATTCTACCCTAACATGTGTTTTCTTTTTCAACCCTTACTCAAATATCAGTTTCACACATTCACATATACATAAAATATAATATTCCGGAAACATTGGCAAATTACGACTTATTATCAAGATATTCAAAACCCATTAATTATCTTTCCTATCGCGGTAACAATTGCGATTTGACAAACGTTTGTTACAATAATAAAATATTCTCGGTCCGCTGCCTACAAGCGCCTAGCCGTAAGTAAGGTATTGTACTCGAAAAAAAATTTGTGTCGAGTGTTCAAGAGGTTTGCGCCTTTTGAACATTTCTAAAAACTCCTAGACTATCTTCAACATGATGTCGGGGATGTGTGTTTGCGTGCGTGGGTGTGTGTCTGTGCCTTTACACTTTCCTGGCTCGGAAGTATTAGATTAATCATCGATTGATTGGCAATACCAAGGGCCTGGTATCTCTGGAAGCAGAACATCAATGGCGGCCGGGTAATAGCCAGGAAAGTGATGACATTGAATAAAATCAAACGGGCGGTAAACTCTAAGAGTCAGCCTCACTATGAAATACCTTCCAAGAAAATGGAGACTAACCAGGGTGGTTTATATAGCCAAGTCTGGCCGGGCCCATTATTCTCAAGCAAATGGTTATAGACCAATTAGCCTCATGTCTTTTATGCTTAAGACAATGGAAGAACTGCTCGATATGCATATCAGGGACGGTGTGCTGGTGGTAACCAAACCACTCCACCGAGACCAGTTTGCCTTCAGTGCAAACTCATCAACAGAAACCGCGCTCAACCACCTGATCAGATGAGTGGAAAAACACAGCAAAACAAGGAGATCATTCTGTCCGCATTCCTAGACATAGAAGGAGCCTTCGATAATACATCATTGAACTCTATTTCCAAAGCCTTGAAAAATCTAGGTCTGGAGGAAACGTGCTGCAGGTGGTTAGTCTGCATATTAAGAGGCCGGGTGAGTACACGTCGCTGCTGAATGAGACTCTGGCGGTCAGAGTGGCAGAGGGATGGCCACAGGAAGGAGTTTTATATCCCCTACTGTGGAACCTTGTCATGGACGGACTGCTAGTGGATCTGAGCAACGAAAGTTTCTCACTCCTAGGGTACGCAGATGATTTAGTCATCCTAGTAGAAGGGAAATTTATCAGCAGTCAGAGACCGCATGCAAGGGCCCTGAATATGACAGCTAGGTGGACATAGAGGAAAGGCCTAAAATTCAGTCCCCAAAAAAGTCCATAGTGCCTTTCACGTAAAGAAGGAATCTAGAGGACCTAGGCCTTTGCCTTCTTGACGGCAAAGTAATCAATATGTCGGGAGAGCTAAAGTTTTTGAGAGTTAATTTAGACTCTAAACTTAACTGGAACCAACACATTGAGAGAGTCATCAAAAAAGCAGAAATTACCCTTGCGATAGTTAGGCGCACCTATGGTAAGTATGGTGCACTGGCTGTATACAAAATCAGTCAGACCAGCAATAACTTATACGGCTTTAGTGTGGTGGCCATAGGTGAAGCAGGAAACTAGACAAGATAAAATCACTTGCCTGTTTAGGCATTACGCTTAAGATAAGAACCACGCCTACAATGGAGACCCTATTGGGGCTGTATATATTGCAGACTTCACAGTACAATCTACGTACAGACACAGAGCATACAAGGGGAATTGACAGTGTTGGGGGCCACATACTTAATATGACAACGGACTATATGACCCCAAAACATCTCATTTCTACACTCTTGGAGGTAATAATTCGGGATCGAACAGAGTGGAATAAACTGGGACACAAATTCTCTCCTGGTAGTCTAATTTGGTACACGAAGGTTTAAAAAATCAAGACGGTGTGAAACCAAGACAAGATTTTACTATCCATTTTGGCAGGTGACCATGGTTTTCCAAACGGATTTTATACGCGATACTTCAATGTGCGCGGAAAACAATAGAAGGGCCTACAGTGGAAGGAGTATCTATAGCTTATCTGACAGCCAGGCTGCCCTAAAAGTACTATTAAGCTTTAAGGCCTCATCTAAACTGGTATAGGAATGTTACGAAGCATGGCAGGGCGGAACATGGTAATACTGCTCTGGGCCATTGTGGGATCGAAACAAATAAAAAGGTAGACGAACTCGCAAGACATGGATCAGCGGGATCCTTTTATGGCCCCGAACCTGCGTTGGGAGTACCAAAAAACGCAATCCGTAGCTATATCAGCAAATGGATTTGCGACCAACATCAAACATTCTGGGTAAACAGACCACAGGGTTAAGGCACAGCAAGGCATTTATAAACGGACCTTGCGTAAAACGAACCACAGAACTGTTCACGATAAGCAAGACACAGCTTAAGATCCTCACCGGCCTCCTGACAGGACGTGCACCTATTAAGCACCATTTAAGGAAGATTAAAAAATTTGATGGGGACCCCACATGTAGACTCTGCGGCAAAGAACCAGAAACAGTTACAGTTATGATATGTGACTGACTCGCTGCCTACTAAAAGACAGCGAATTTTCGGGTATCCACCAATAAAACTGAAAGACTTAAACACACATTCCGCGAGCGACCTGTGCGCTCTGCTACAGGGCATTAAGATCGCGGCTGGGTGTAACAAACCACTAGGAAGAACACAATAAGCCTTATAGGATGCAGTATCTCAGACACCAGCTAGGTGGACAGAGGGGAAAAAACTAAAGCACACCACTAAGAGTTAAGTTATTTGTACCATTTACAATTGTGATACACGTTTGAATAAAATCTAGCTTTGGTTGTGTAGTGATCCATTCTAGGTTATAAATTGAGTTAACAATTCTGGAATATTATTTTAATTTGCGTACGTGTAGGTGCTTACCAATAGAGGTAAATGCGGAACTCAGTACCAGATAACTAATACCAAATAATCGTTTAGATCTTAAGTAAAATAAACTTATAACTTTTTAACAATCGATAGTATGTAATATTCTAATAATACATTGACGGTATTGAGCTGTTCTACCCCATTCTCCGGTCTATTCCAGTTTACTACCGTGGACAATAGACTGGACCTCCTTTAAAGGATCGATCATAATTTTGAAAAACTCGTGCGGTTCAGAAGTAATGCTGGTTTGTGTTAAATTGTGCCTCTGGCCAAACTTGCCCCAAAATGAATTTAAAAATAATATTGAAATATATCCACAAATTTTGTTTTTATCCGGTTGTACCCCCTCCTTTTCTAGATATTCGAGGATGTATCGATCATTCGTTTCGTCGTCGTTACACCACCAAGTTCAGTCCGAGCACGTTTGTTTGGTCTTGAGGGAGTTATCGATGTAACCAGAGAAAAGTCTCCCGCTCACACTAGCCCTGTCGTATTGACAAGCTTCATACTCCCACACTTCAAAAATATCTAAGACTCGTCCTGTGTAAATGTGCAACCATGCTGGAACATAGTTTCAGAAAAGGTTCTACACAACACGAAAATTAATTTTCCGTGCATCTTAAGAGGTAGGACAAATGGGTAGAAATCTGATGACGGGAGCACACTACACGTCACAAGACCCTCGACAGTGTGCAAGTCGAGGTTTAAGCGCTCGGCACCAATGTGAAGTGTAGGATGACCCAACGGACACTTGGAATATTTGTTCACATAGGGGTATAGTGAACAAACATCAAAATATCTTATTTACACAACTTGTTCTTCCTCATAATACAACTTAAGCGTATCAGCACGACCTCCGAAGTAGCTATCGCGGGGATTCAGAGATGATTGATTCAGCACTTTGTTTGAGCTAACAAAGTCTCTAGCGACTGAACTTTGTTATAAAATGACCTAAATTCACACTCCCAAATTTCTATTACATCATAAGTGAAAGGACGTATCCTACGTGATGTTGCTACAGCCTTCTCGCGACGCAAAAACACTGTATTAGGCTCGCGTTTATTATTACCAGCTTGATCGGGATACCACCTTTCACAACCGTGGTAATAGCAATGGTGAATCTTGTATACAGTGTTTGTATCGTGACAAAACCCATCAACCAGGATGCATTCTCTTAACCGTACTTCACGCGCGTTCCCCGCGTGCTAAATACGTCTGTCTTCAGAATGCTCGAGCCAGTAAAGCCATTTAATAGCAATCTTCGACGGATTGTCACCAAATCTGTATCCATCGTTTGGGATAAGTCCAGTAGTATTCTCGCGAATAAAGTTTCTGCGAAAAATAAGGCTATAAGCACCAGCGATCGTACAGCATTTTTTAAACGGGTCTACCTTATTTTCCCCGACAAACCTCTTCCAAAACTCAAGACAGGCTTTCCTAAGGATACTCACGTCTTGTATGCAATAACGCACTATTTCGTCTTTGAAATCGAGCTCCCTTAGCAATTTCGTCATCGTAGCACTTTATAAAGCTAGAACTTCGAGAGACATTTTATCTACACCGTAAAAGTGCATGGTTGGTAAAACGCCGTCGTAATTTTGGTTCTGCACGGTGAAGAGGTGGGGGATGTGGCCTTTTGATCCTGGAAAGTTAAAAGTTTTAGGAAGGCCATATATAGGAAGTTTAGGCTATCAATGAATTATTATCGCCGGTTGGTGACATGATTTTGGTGCCGTTATGTACGACTTTGGGGTTCCAAGCGGACGGATTTTTTAGGATTTTATTAAGGATAAATTGACAGTCGTAGGATCTGGAGTTATGAGCTAGGGCTATGATGGATAGTCGTTTCTTGGCGAGTGATGAAATGTATGAAAGTTCGGGTACAGGAGAGGATGTGCTGGCGTTGCCCGCAACCCTGAACAATATCTGTATCGATATTAATACAGTGGTTTCATACATGGTGGGCAACGCACGACGTAGGAGTATGCATGAATGTGTTAGTATTGTTTGTAGGCGTATCTCGGCGGCACTCAAAATCGTAAAAGACAAAAATTAAGTTTTTCGCGCGGTTTTTCGAGTACGCCGTACTTTTGAACATGTAACAGAAATGACGGATAGGTTTTTCGAATTTACAGGTTGTACAGTATGCAAAACCGCATTTATGACGCATCTTCCCCTTTCATACATTCTTTAAATAAGTGCGACAGCATTGATGTCTGATGGACAGACCGCTAAGTTTGTGCTGGTGTAGACATTGATCACCACGGAAATCTGTATTACACTCACTGTAAACGATAGTCAGCAGACTGGCAATGAGGCTGTTATTACAGCAGGGTATTAGGGAAATTCTTATGGTGCGGATTGTTACCGGTGCTATACCTACAGAATTCGTGGGACTTCTTGGTCCCTCAAAATAAAGTATTTGACTTAATCTATGATTATACACAACTATAGTGTAATTAAAATTATCATTAATTTTATTAAATATATATAAAGTTCACCTCGAGTGGGATTCGAACCTACGGCCTGTTTTTTATAGTGTAATTAGTTCGACAATTTTGAAATTGTTAAATATGTTCAACAGTGCCGCCGTTATTTAAATTTACATTAGCGGCAGCAGATAACCCCCGTGTCCTCCGATCCAAAATAGTACGACCTTTTTTAAGGTATGCTAATTCAGGATCGTCCTTGCCTAAAACTATGGCCACCGCTAATACACTCCGTAAACATAAATTATCACTATTGTTGATACTTATAATGCCTTTTTACGTGCGCAAAGCTCTGCAAAACTGACACCTATTATCCTCTGGCGCGTTGCACCACCATAACACGCCGGTAAAATAACTCTGTTTACTTGCAAATTCAACGCATCATTGTTAAAAAAACTTACATTGCTCTGTAATATTTTCTCCAGCGTCGCCATCATTACAGTGGATCTCAGCTGGTCTGCACGACGGAAGGAAAATCCTAACGGCTTATCGGGGAAATTGTCGTTGGTCATCACCATTCCAACCCAGTCTGAGGAATTAAACCCAGCACACCCTGTCCCTAGTAATTCACCTAATGCATCCTGCAACAAAAACTCAAATTTAGTAAATCTTAGTGCAAAAGAAATTTATTGTTTCTTAACTGGGGCTTGATTAGAATAGGCGTCTTTACATTTAAATACGACCATCTTTGCGGATGTATTAAATTTCTTGATAAACCGCTCCTCCGTAAACATAGTTTTAAAATACTTACTCGTTTCAGAGGGTATTGCGGCGCCACCAACACCACCAAATAATGATTCCGATATCTCTTCGGTGTTCTGAAATTAGAAATACAAATTAAGAGGTGAAAAATATACGTGTGATGTTTGTACTTACAACTATGTCCACAGATTCACTTGTAGGCTGCGTAGTGATATAGTAAACAGCATCAGGGACTAAAGATGTTGACGGTTTCTAAAACAATACATCTATTAAAGTTGCGTCAACATTTAAACGTTATACAGTTATGCATTTATAAAATGCAATCTACTTACAGAGTCACATCCATCGTTTTTACCACCAACGTGACCACCACCAACACGTCTTTCCACTTTAGCTAACATCTAGAATGATAAAAAATATTAACCACAAATTTAAAAACGGAAATAGTACTTACAGCGCATTGATTTGGCCTGGATCTTTTGCATTTTGGTACGTAGTGTTTGGAACCGCTCCTGCTTCACTGGCGTTATAGCTTCACCACCAACACGTTTAAAAATATGGTAATACTTCTCTATCACCTCATCTTCAGTCGCCACCCCACGCTCGAAGATGTTTAAAAGAGTTGAAATTGCTAAGCTCGATATTATAAGTTTAGGACGAAGTATAAACTGAAAGTGTAGATAGAGAGTGATTCATTGCTTTTATATGCTTGGCCTAACTACCCAAGGTCATTTTTCGTAAAACTGGTTTTAGATAGTAAAAACAAGTGCACTAGCAATGTGACGCCTTTCACACTCCTTATATTTTCCTAATTAGGCAACTTTCTAAAACGATTTAGAAATTTGTACAGATAAACTTGTATTATGAGTTAAATAATTTTAGCACCCGTCTTAAAAAACACTCTTCAAATAGCAAATTCAAATAGAACCAATATAATTAGTTAATGCATAGTGATAATAATTTTAATGCTCAGCTTAAATACAATTTTAAATAACAAATTCAAATGTGCCTAATGCAATTATGTAACGAATTGCGTAAAATAATTTTAAGTCTCATCTTAAAAACTCTTAAGGCAACAAATTCAAATACAGCCAATCTAATTATGCAACACATAGCGAAAAATAATCTTCAGACCCGTCTCAAAAACACTCTTCAAGCAACAAGTTCAGATAAGCCCAATGTAGTTAGGCAACACCCTCATAGTAAGGTTTAGACTAGGCTTAAAAAACAGTCAAGTAATAATTTCAAATACGAAAAAACTAAAACGTAAACTTGGAAATGAAAACCATTCTGCTAGCTTTTGCGTAACTAGTTAATTAACATGTTTTAATTGTATAGTGAGAGTTTGTCATTACTTTAGTAAATTTGGAACTAAGACTTTCGCGTCTTTATCTAGTTAGATAATTACTAGACTTTCCCCTAATGTTATAGACGTAATTGAATAGTTATTGTTTTATCTAATTTGGAAGCGAATGACGACTTTCTCGCCAAAGTGACCAGGAAGACCCGAACGCAAGTTGCTAAGCGCTATACCTGTCTTACAAGTCAGCATTAGGGCCCCTTATTAGAATACAATATCAAATTTCCCGCCATACCCAACCACAATGCAGAGACTTAGTCTTCCAATCAGAGAACAGCGGCTGAGTAGTGGAGCTAAAGACCAAATAGAAGCCAGAGGGGGGCGCTCGCACAACCAATGAGGTAAAAGGAATGGGTGTCGTTTAGTCTTAACCCCTCCCTAATGAAGCCACAAGGGCCTTATATAGCCTTAACCCCTCCTTAACTCAGCCAATATGGCCACTGTTTGAATAAGGAGTTATAACACAGGAATGGTGAAAATAATAAGGAAGGACGGAAAATTCAAGTTAATTTCAATTATTCTCACATCTACATTTTGATCTCCAATATTTGATGCACGTAATGCTTTTTGGAATTTATTTATCCATCGGTAACACCTTTTGTTTGTTGATTTTTAGTTATATGTGTACTGTGTTACTAGTTTAATTAAAAGTAACCAATACAACAAAATGGTTTATTTATTAAGATTTAGTAAGTTACACATATATCGATCGTATAATAATAATTATAGTCTATGTACGTGAAATTGTGAATAAATTTATTTAAAAGTTGCAAAATCTAAAAAACGGTATTTTTTCATTCGTCCTATAGCAACTCTAACGTTGAATGTGAGTCATGATTATCGTACGTTTGTTTTCTAGAATTATTGAGGGGCTTGTAAACGCTTTTGAACGCAAACACCGCTAATAAACCAAGTAAAATTATGATTATAATAACAAGCAATGCATTAATATTGTTTTGTGAAGTCGGTAGTTTACTTACAACGTGATCATCATTGCCCATAAATTTTTCGAACTGTGGATCATTAATATCACTCCTTACGTTAGAATTGTTGCTATGTTCAAAAAATTTGTAAAATGATGAATTTTTAAATTCTTCATTGAAGAACTGTTTCAAGGTACTCAACTCTGCAAGAAGAGTTGTTAAAGTGCTATCATTGTAAGAATGTTTCTCAAAAGCACTGTTTTTTGAATCAATATTCATTTTAGAAATCTGTTTTTCTAGCTGTTCAATCCTAACAGAATTAGAGTTCGAAATTTTGTCCGAAAGCACATTGAGCGCTGTAATAAATTGATACAAAGTATTATTTAATTTTATAACTAAATTAGTGGATAGTTTCTCGTCGTAATTTGCATTTAGCGTTTGGTTAACAGTTTGCATAAAATTATTCAAAACTTCTTCTTCACGAAATTGTTTATTACTGTAATTTTTGAAATATTGGTAGAATGAAGTATTAAAAAATTCTTTGTTAAAAAATGAATCGAATTCTTTCAAATCTACTACACGATTGGTATCCTTAATGAAAGGTGTAGCCAAAGTGCTTGAATCACCGGGATTGTTATTACACGCAATTCCGTGTACATTGAGTACTTTATTATTGGATGCTTCAACTATAACTATGGACTGGGATTTCAAATGGGAAAAAATTTTTAACAAAGATTTACAGTTCCAGGGATTGTAATTTAAAGAAATTTTTTTCAATGATTTTACTTGTTGAATAAAATCATACGGATCAAATGTGGTAATCAAATTATGATCAATGTACAAATACTCTAATGCATGTAAGGAATGAAAAGTACTTTCGTAAAGATACATTAGGGTGTTACTAGAAATGTCTAAAGTCAGTAAATTATTTAATCCTGTAAATGTACCATATTCAAATTCAACAATCTTATTTCCTGAAATATTTAAAAACTTTAAAGCGGTTAAGTCGCTGAAACAGCCAATCGGAATATAACCAATTTGGTTATGATCAAGTGATAAAGTATTCAAATTGTCAAGGTGTAAAAATACATCTTCATGTAATTTATTTATTAAATTGTTACTTAGATTAAGAGTCCTTAATAATGTAGAGTTTTGAAACAGGTTCGAGTTTAACTCATGTATATTGTTAGCTGTTAAATCTAAATAGGTCATGAAATAATCAACTATAATAATATTAGAAATGTTATTGTTATTTAAAAAGAGAGAGTTTAAGTATCTCGAATTGACATACAAAATGTTATTTATATCATTATGACCTAAATTAAGAACAGTAATGGTTAATGGAAGTTGACTGGTGTTAATATTTGTTAAATTATTAAAAGATAAATTTAATTTAAATTTTTTGTTTTCACCCTGAACGTTACTATATTGACTTGACTCTGAGAACATGTTTTCTGGTAAAAAAATGATCATGTTGTAAGATAAATCAACGACTTTAATAGACCTTAAATACGGAAAAGTGTCAGGTAATAAATCAATAATTTTATTATTACCTAGTAAAAGATTTTCCAGATTTAGTAGCCCCATAAAAGAATGCCTTTCAATCATATTAATGTGGTTACTTGAAAAATTTAATGTTATTAAATTGGTTAGGTGATTGAATACTCCTTTAGTAATCTCAGTTAAGTGATTATTGCCTAATTGCAGTACCTGCAATTGTGATAAACCATTGAAACCACCGGGTTGTATCTGTTCTACACCAGAAGAATTGATGTATAAATGCGTAATGCTTGTAAAGTTGTTAAATAAAGACATTGCAATAGTTGCTATTCGACTGTTATCAAAATATAAAAATTTAAAGTTCTCTAATTTATTTGGGTCTGCATCCTCCGGGTACTTCCTTGGTAAATAGTTTACGACCAATTCCTCTAAAGTTTGGCCAAATGTTAAAGATACATAGGAACAGTTAATCGAATAGTATAAAGTTGGATAGTAAGTCTCATAACCAAATCTGCGATTGTAACTTTTCCTTGAAGTACTTGATCTCACGGCAATATCTTTTCTGCAACTTGCTTTTGTAACATTGGTAACACTAAAGACAATAGTTAATAAATATATGCAAGTAATCCAATCCTGAAAACAAAAACAAAAATTAGTCAAAGACAGTTCATTAGTTCATCATCGTAATATGTAAATATGTACATGTATGGAAAAAAGGAAAAGGAATTAAGGTTCTTGGTTGAAATAAGTTGTTTAAAAAAAGTTTTATTTCAACATCACTAATACTAAATACTTATATTGAATTAAAGCTACAACTTTGATAACAAGAAAACTTATGTACAGACTTAAATCTATGGGTACAAGAGCTGTATAGCGACTTGAAGGTAATGTGTGACTTAGCTAACTTTATATCTTTAAGATTTGCTTTTATACTGCAATAATAAAAGGGGTGTTCTTACATTAAATGGTTTGATGAAATCAGGGTATTGTAAGATTCATTAAAATTCTTCTACACATTTCGAAACTATTTATTAGTGATCTCTTTTTTAGACATAAGATTAAGGGTTTTATTAATTTTGCTAAATCTTTCATGAATTTTCTGTAATATTCGACTAATCCCAAAAATGATTTAATCTCTTTGTCTGATTTTGGGATGGGAAATTATTGAACAGCATTTTTTTTGGTTTTTGGTTTTATACCATCGGGGGTTATTAAATGCCCTAAAAATTCAACTGATTTACGGATAAATTCGGATTTATCTAACTGTATTTTTAGTCCGGCTTTTTGCAATTTTTTGAATACTAGTTTTAAGTTATGTATGTGTTCTTGTAATGATGTATAAATATGTGTCATCCATATATACTAACCAAATTTTGTTCCTTAGGTGTTTGAGTACTTCGTCCATAATTCTTTGAAAGGTTGCAGGGTCATTTTTAGTTCAAATGTCATTCGTATGTATTCGTAATGTCCTTCTAAATTGAAGGCAGTTTTAGCTACAGAGTTTGGGTACGTTTCTATTTGGTGAAATCCTGACGCTAAATGTAGTGGCAACGTCCAGGTTTGTTTAAAATATCAGTAATGTTGTGTAGGGTATAACGGTTATCAATGGTTTTTTTCGTTAATTTTCATATAATCTATGACAGTTCTCCATTTCTGATTTCCACAGGCGTCTATCTTCTTGGGTACAATCTATATTGGTGAGCTCCAAGGGGATTAGATAGTCTAATTGTTCCTTCCTTTAGCATCTTTTCCTATTTGGTTTCCTACTTCTTTTTTATGTACGCAGTGGTATCTGTATTTTATTGGTGTGTACAGGTAGTTCATCAATGGTTTTTATTTCATGTTTAAATTTGTGCGTAAAGTTTAGCTAGTTATTAAGACGGTGGAAAATACCTTTAAAATGTTGTACGAGTTTTTCAATGGCTACTTTTTCTTCGTGATTGAGGTGGTCTGTACGTAATTTTTCCAGTCAGATTTCTGCATTTTCGTTGTCATAATGATGGGTAAATTGTTCTACTTGGTAACATTCGTAGTGTTGTTGATCGAAGGGGGTTACATGTAGTTGTAAAAGGTCGTTAGCAATCTCTATGATTTGAGTATCGAGTGAGTTATTTATGAACTCTAGAATTGTAGATCTTTCTTTTATCTGTAGGAGGCTATCGGGTATTATGACGGTATCGTTGCATGTGAGTTTTGGTATTGTAATTAATTGATCACGGAGTTTTGCATTGATGTGTTTTAGAATTTAAGGTGTCGGAGGTATTTCGATTTCTTGTGTATCGAAGCCGCTTCTGTATTGTAAAGGTACTTTAATTTTTTGATTACTGAGTATTTCATTTTGTAGGTCTAGATTTAATTTTAATCGTTTTAAGTATATTATTCCTATTATTCCAAAGAAGTAATTGTGGAAATCGAAAAGTAAACATTCTAGGGAAATATCTGATGGGTAAAATTCTTTAAAGATTGGGGTTGATGATCTAAAAGTTGTTTCCCGAAAGTATTTTTCTGCAATATATGATGTTAGAAGAGAAGGGAAGGTTAATCGGCGGGTTACTGATTTGTACAAATGGTAAGGAATTAAGGATTAGATTGTTGAGATCTGTAAATCTGCTGCATATCGTGAAAATCCTTATCGTAAAAATTGTTAATTGTCAAAGTTGTCGTTATCAATAAAATAATCAGTTTGGTACGTATTTTCGCATTGATTTGATGTTTGTGATTGTGTTGGTATTTGGTCGCTTTCGTTCAAGTGATTGTCGAAGTATGAGTGTGACTGGTATTTTGTTTCAGTGGTGTATAATTCTTTTGAAATGAATTTAGTTCTTGTCTGGTAATAATTTGTATTGACTGGATTTTTGTGTTCCGTACGTATTATGGGATTTCTTGAAATGGTTAACGTTGGTTCCAGTTTGTTTTCTGGTCTGAAAAATTTCTTAGGGGCGAAAACGTTGGAAACTTGAGAGTTTGTAGGGAAATGTTGATGTTTGTGGGTGAATGTTTATGGGTTGACTGGGAACATTGGGTTTATTACAATTAAAACTAGATTGGTGTTTCTATAGTTTTACGTTGGGTGTTGGGAAACACACACACACACACGCGTACGCGCACGCGAACGCGACGCAACGCGCGCACGCGCACGCTCACGTGCACGCGCGCACGGACGCGCACGCACGCACACGCGCACACGCGCACACGCACACGCACACGCACGAAACACGCACGCGCGCGCACGCACGCACGCACGCACGCACGCACGCACGCAAGCAACAAGACGCACGACACACGCACGCACAACCCACCGATCTACCACAACACAGCCAACCCCAACCAACCAGCAAAGCAGTATAATTAAATGAATGATTTAACACATTTACTACGTATTAAGGAATGTTCACAAATACTGAAAATTCTTAACATCATTGTATCTTGAAAACGATAGACATTTTCGTCTATCTTTTCTTAACTTGATCTAGAACTATTTGTATATCTTCACAATTTTCTTTATTATTACACACAGTTTTGTCATTCGTCATTAATAGTTGCTTTATGAACAAAATTAATTGTGTTTAAGATAATGTTGAACCAAGCATTAATACTCTCAAGTTTTAATCTTACATCCGATTTGCTTTTAACTATAAGAAAAGGAAAAAGCTTGAAGAGAGGAGTTATAAAAATACGTCTTCTGTAATGTTGGTTGCCTATAGCATCTACATTCCCAATGAATTGACACGTTTTTTAAATATATGTATATGTTATATATGATATATATATATATATATATATATATATATATATATATATATATATATATATATATATATATATATATATATATATATATATATATATATATATATATATATATATATATATATATATATATATATATGAGATGTTTTCACGGGTGTTGTATATGTTAATACTGTACGAATTACGAGAAGCAAGAGCAAAATTGCTAGAGGGCTTATAATGGCAAATGGAAACCTCGCCAATCTAGTTTTATTCATAAATACAAACAATCGACACAAGATGGAGAATTAGGATACATGTATATTTATTTACTTTGTACACTTTCCATATATTCATATTCATATATATACAGTGTGTGGCACAAATGCGTCAAGTATGATATATATATATATATATATATATATATATATATATATATATATATATATATATATATATATATATATATATATAACAGAGTGCCACATTAGTGCGTCGTTATGAAAGGAGATATCAAAAAAAGTTATTTACAAAAATTATAGGCAACTTCAAACTTCACATTATAAAATTATTTTCGTATTTACAAGGTGTTGCATATTACTAGGGTGAAACAAACATACTTGTTTTTAAACGGAACACCCTGTGGATTATTTCAAATTTAGATTAAGCTCATCTCCTCCATACTTCCAATATAGGGTTTCATTACGGTATACAAGGTATTTCAAAAGTTATGGTCAATTGTACACGAAAATCATTCTCATTTCAACGTCCTGTATACCCTAGATAGAACAACCTAACAATAACTTTTTCCAGGAATAATTTTTTGATTTTGGTACAGTGTTACGGGAAAGTACTGTTTCTTTATTATTGCAATAATTGAATATAGAGCGAGCCAATTCTCGAACACATGATTTTGTCAATTTTTTCAAATGAATCACCTTGTATTTTATTTTAAAAAGTGAAAATACACTTTATGTTCTTTCATTTTTATTTAGTACTACCTATAGCTAAAATCGTTAATTTCTGAGATATTTTCGGGGATAATAAAACTAGTGTTATGATTACATCGGTGATAGCTCGAATTAAAGACGATGAAAATTTAACGTGTGCTTCGCACTCGTTCAATTTTCTACAGGGTGTTACATTTGGTAAGAGAATATAATGAACGTTAATAGAAAATCATAACACGTGTTATATTTGGTAAGAGAATATAATGAACGTTAACAGAAAATATATTTTTTAAAGTTTATAATTTTAAACGATCTGTCACTCTGATAGAAAATATTACAGTTGCAAGATAATCATTTATTATATTATATTATATTATTATTTATTTCTTTGAAACTTTTTGTCACTTTGACAGTAAATATTTTATTCATTAAAATCATGTGACAGTCAACATGCGGTGATAAAACTATCACCGATTTGATAGCGTATTCTGCGATGTTCTTTTTGTATTTTAACTAATGAAAGTATTCAAAAATGTACCATGTGACATGTGAATTATATTCTCGGTTTAATAAATGAATTTAACGTGATGCTTGAAGTTACACATAATCCTCATGTTAGCACACGTGAAATCTCGCGTCACCATGATATTAGTGATAGGTCCGTCCGAAGAATACTGCGTAAAAATAAGATGCATCCATATCATATGCAGTTGCATCAAGAGTTACTCGAAGATGACTATACCAGAAGGGTTGGTTTTTGTAAATGGGCTCAACAACAAATCCACAATCAGGCGGATTTCTTTGATTTTGTCGTCTATGGAGACGAAGCCACGTTTCATAAAAATGGAACTGTGAATAATAACAATTTCCATTATTATTCAACAAGTAATCCCCATCTTATAGTCAAACTAGGTGGTCTTTGAATGTTTGGGGTGGTATAGTTGGAGATCATGTAATTGGACCACATTTTCTCGATGGAACAGTGAATGGTCAGGTTTATTGGGACTTTTTAGAAAATCATTTACCATTACTGTTGGTAAAAGTTCCTCTTAACATTCGTCAAAGGATGTGGTTGTTACACGATGAAGCTACGGTACATCACACTAAATTAATTCATTATCATCTTAATACCCATTTTCCTGGAAGATGGGTGGGAAGAGGAGGGCCCTTTTCATGGCTAGATCATTCACCAGAGTTAAGTGAAATTGACTTCTTTAAGTGGGGTTATGTGAAAAACCGTGTGAATCAATTACCTCCAACCACACAAGATGATATGAGGAATAGAATACGAGAAGCATTCCAGAATATTAATGTAGAAATGTTAAGAAATGCCAGTCGAGAATTTGAAGATCGACTGCAATGCTGTTTTCGGTGGAAATTTTGAACATTTATTATGAAATTAATTAATTTTATAAGAATTTTGTCTAAATAACCGATGTTTTTTGAATTTTTTATAATAATTTGCCACACTTTTATTTTTTCACGGCTAACTTGTTATAATAGAAATTTTTAAAAACTCTCTTTCTGTTATTAAATTGAAAATATCTCGGAAATTAACGATTTTAGCCATGGAGAGTGCTTCGCACTCGTTCAATTTTCATCGGTTTTAAGTCGAGCTATCACCGATGATAATCATAACACTAGTTTTATTATCCCTGAAACTATCTCAGAAATTAACGATTTTAGCTATAGGGGTGCTTAATAAAATACAGGGTGATTCATTTTAAAATACATAATGACAAAATCATGTGTTCGAGTTTTGGCTCGCTCTATATTCAATTAGTGCAATAATGAAGAAATAGCACTTTCTCGTACAAATGTCAAAAAGTTATGCCTGGAAAAAATATTGTTAGGTTGTTCTGTCTAGGGTATACAGGACGTTGAAATGAGAATGATTTTCGTATACAATTGACCATAACTTTTGAAATACCCTGTATAACGTAATGAAGTATGGGGGAAATAACGTATTGGAAGTATAGGGGAAATAAGATTAATCTAAATTTGAAATGATATATAGGGTGTAAAGACGAAAATAATTTTATATTGTGAAGTTTGAAGTTGCCTATAATTTTTGTAAATAACTTTTTTTGATATCTCCTTTAATAACGGAAATATTGTACTTCGACGCACTTGTGCCGCACACTGTATGTATATATATATATATATATATATATATATATATATATATATGAATATATGGAAAATGTACAAAGTAAATAAATATGCATGTATCCTAATTCTCCATCTTGTGTCGATTGTTTGTATTTATGAATAAAACTAGATTGGCGAGGTTTCCATTTGCCATTATAAGCCCTCTAGCAATTTTGCTCTTGCTTCTCGTAATTCGTACAGTATTAACATATACAACAGTGAAAACATCATATATATAAATATATATATATATATATATATATACATATATATATATATATATACATACAGGGTGTTTCAGGATAAAGTACCGTGTAAATTGGGTACAATATAGATCTTGCCGCTTTCATTTTACAGGGAGGTGAAGCGAATTTGAAAATACATATTTTTACTTTACTTAGGGTAGAGACATTAACTTGAAAATAGATACATGTTAATTGTTCGATACGACTAATTAGTGCACTTTATTTCGACAAGTTAGAATAATCCATTGGCGTATAATTAGTAGGTTATCAAGTAATTTTGAGCTAAACTTTTTGCACACCCTATATATCATAAAAATTAAAACTCAATTATTCCTCATACAGTTCGCCACAGAAAACGCACTTTTAGTTCACTTTTGTAGAGCACTCACTAAAATCTAAAACTTAAAATACTGTAAGTACAATAATAAAATTAAGCAACAAATTGAACGTGATAGTGAACAGCTACAAACATCAAAATATGTAGAATTTAGTTTGTCACACACATTATTTAAGTAACTGTTCTAAGTGATGTCCTCCAACTTGAATACATTTCCGCACTCGTGTCTTAATCTGGTGAGCAGTTTTTTGTACAATAGACCTATCATTGGTCAAATTTCTAAAAGCATGTTCTATCCTCTCTCTTTCCATAGTCCATGGGATTCAAGTCGGGTGATCGTGGTGGCCAATTAATCGGAGCGTCTATTCGACGACCTATCCACCTGTCAGTAAAATTGATGTTCAATCAGCCCCTTGCTGTTAATGAAAAATGAGGTAATGCATGCATGAACCACATGTTAATTATTTGGCGATAAGTAACGTGTTCAAGTAAACCTATTAAATGTTCTCTTCAAATTTTCTTATAAAGAAAAGGTTCTATTAGCTGATTGTGTATCACCTCAGCCCATTCATTTATTTTGAATTTGTCCTGAAAACTGATGGTTTTTTTTAAATAATTGTGGACCTGTATAGGCTAAATTTGGACTATCGTGCTAAAGCATACAGGAACACTTAGGAGGATGGATAAAGAGACATTGACATCTGACCACGCCTGCCCATTATGCATATGAAATATACCATTTCTGGTAAAGGTGGACTCAGCAGTAAAAAGAACACTAATAACAAAGTCAATATCTCTTCTAATTTGTCTCAGCAGCCATTGGCAAATTTTAACTCTAGGTTCATAGTCTGTTTCTAAAAGATTCTGAACTTGTTGCAGGTGAAAGGTCCTCAGCTGTTGGTCTTTTAGTGTTCTCCAACAGGTTACCTTAGAAATTACCGTTTGTAGCGTAGTACTTATTCTTGTATTCTCTTCTACTAAATTTAAAACATTTTTTCAATGTGCGTTTTGTTCATTTGTTTCCATGAAATTTAGCAACAGGTCAAACAGTTCCAAGTTCTCTTATGCCACAATGTTCTTCTATTGGGAACAACGCGTCCTGGATATTCATGAGCACATGTTCTCACAGCCTTTTCAGAATTGCCTTGGCACTCCCCTAGTACTAAATACATGTCAGCATATTCAGAAAATGTGTATGTTACCATTTTTGTATTTGATTAATAAACAATAATAAGTAGTAACCCTTAGTTACATATTGAATTATAAATTTTGACAACTAAACGGAACGACCGGAGTATACTAAGAACCGTGTTTGTAATATTGAGATAATATTTGTAGTTTTAATACATAGTAAACTAAACTATTATGAAAATGTAAACTTTCACAATTATCACACATAATGAAATACTTATCTTTTTTGAGATTTTTAATGGTGTATTTTAAATTCTACAATCTAAACATTTCGGTAACACTTACAGTTATCTTTGTCAGTAGTAATATCTATTAAAATTGTTAAAGATGTTGAAAACAATTTTGTCAAAGTTGATAAATTAAAACATAAACATCAGCCTGCTATTAATATACCAATTTGAGAAACGTGTAAAGCCAACTAAAGAATTAAATTTTAGTAAAGAGTAACTAGGTCATTCAAAATTTAATATTGTTAAACTGCCTTAAAGATGACAAACCAAAACACCTTATAACGGTCGAAGGCTAACAATGAAAAATGTCAACCCAAAAACACATTTAACAAAATTTAATCATGTTATGAT
>JARFJB010002401.1:465000-470000 GCA_036346205.1 Vesta saturnalis | reverse complement strand
ACACAGACACACAGACACACACAGACACACAGACACAAGACACACAGACACACAGACACACAGACACACAGACACAGACACAGACACACAGACACACAGACACACAGACACAAGACACAGACACAAGACACAGACACACAGACACAAGACACAGACACACAGACACAGACACACAGACACACAGACACACAGACACACAGACACACAACACAGACACACAGACACACAGACACACAGACACACAGACACACAGAACACACAGACACACAGAACACAGACACACACACACAGACACACAGACACACAGACACAGAGACACAGACACACAGACACACAGACACACAGACACACAGACACAAGACACAGACACACAGACACACAGACACAGACACACAGACACACAGACACAGACACACAGACACAGACACACAGACACACAGACACACAGACACACAGACACACAGACACAGACACAGACACACAGACACAACACACAGACACAGACAGAGATCACAGACACAGACACAACGACACAGACACAGACACAAGAACACAGACACAGAAACACAGACACACAGACACACAGACACAGACACACAACACAGACACACAGACAACAGACAGAGACACACAGACACAGACACACAGACACACAGACACACAGACACAGACACAAGACACAAGACACACAGACACACAACACACAGACACACACGAGATACACAGACATAGACACAGAGACACACAGGACTAGAAACAGACACACAGAAACAGACACAGACACACAGACACACAGGCACACAACACAGACACACAGACACAGACACACAGACACACAGACACACAGACACACACGACACACAGCACACAGACACACAGACACACAGACACACAACACATAGGCACAAACACACAGACACAAACATAGACACAGACACAGACATACAGACACACAGGCACAGAGACACACAGACACAGACACACAGACACACGACACACAGACACAGACACACAGACAAGACACAGACACACAGACACACAGACACACAGACACACAGACACACAGACACACAGACACAGACACACAGACACAGACACATAGACACAGACACAGACACATGGACACAGACACAGGACACGGACACACGCACATGGACATGGACACAGGACACACACATAGACACAGACACAAAACACACAGATACACAGATACACGGACACACAGACACAGAGACACACAGACAATAAAAGACACAGACACAGACACACAGACACACAGCGCACAGACACACAGAACAGACACAGACACACAGACACAGACACACAGACACACAGACAGACACACAGACACAGACACACAGACACAGACACACAGACACACAGACACAGACACACAGACACAAGACACACAGACACACAGACACACAGACACAGACACAGACACACAGCACACAGACACAGAACACAGACACAAGACACAGACACACAGACACAAGACACAGACACACCAGACACAGAGACAGACACACAACACACAGACACACAGACACACAGACACAGACACACAGACACACAAGACACAAGACAACACAGACACAACACACAGACACGACACACAGCACACAGACACACAGACACACAGACACACAGACACACAGACACAAAACACAGACACAGACACACAAGACACAGACACACAGACACACAGACAACAGACACACAGACACACAGACACACAGACACAGACACACAGACACAGACACACAGACACACAGCACACACAGACACACAGACACAGACACACAGACACAGACACACAGACACAGACACAGACACAGACACACAGACACAGACACAGACACACAGACACACAGACACACAGACACACAGACACACAGACACAAGACACACAGACACACACAGACACAGACACACAGACACACAGACAACACAGACACACAGACACAGACACAGACACACAGACACACAGACACACAGACACACAGACACACAGACACACACACACAGACAGACACAGACACAGACACACAGACACACAGACACACAGACACAGACACACACAACAGACACACAGACACACAGACACACAGACACAAGACACACAGACACACAGACACAGACACACAGACACACAGACAGACACAACAGACACAGACACACAGACACAGACACAGACAGACACAGACACACAGACACACAGACACAGACACACAGACACACAGACACACAGACCACAGACACAGACAACAACACAGACACAGACACACAGACACACAGACACACAGACACACAGACACACAGACACAACACACACAGACACACAGCACAAGGACACACAGACACACAGACACAAGAACACAGACACACAGACACACAGACACAGACACACAGACACACAGACACAAGACACACAGACACACAGACACACAGACACACAGACACACAGAACACAGACACACAGACACAGACACAAGCACACAGACACACAGACACAAGACACACAGACACACAGACACAAGACACACAGACACAGACACAAGACACACAGACACACAAGACACAAGACACACAGACACACAGACACACAGACACACAGACACACAGACACAAGACACACAGACACACAGACACACAGACACACAGACACACAGACACACAGACACAGACACACAGACACACAGCACACAGACACACAGACACACAGACACACAGACACACAGACACACAGACACACACAGACACACAGACACACAGACACACAGACACACAGACACACAGACACACAGACACAGACACACAGACACAGACACACAGACACACAGACCACACAGACACACAGACACACAAGCACAAGACACAAGACACACAGACACAAGAAACAGACACACAGACACAAGACACACAGACACACAGACACACAGACACACAGACAACAGACACAGACACACAGACAACAGACACACAGACACAAGACACACAGACACACAGACACACAACACAGACCACAGACACACAGACACAGACACACAGACACAGACACACAGACACACAGACACAGACACACTGAACACAGACACACAGACACACAGACACACAGACACAGACACACAGACACACAGACACACAGACACAGACACACAGACACACAGACACAGACACACAGACACACAGACACAGAAAAACAGACACACAGACACACAGACACACAGACACACAGACACAGACACAAGACACAGACACAGACACACAGACACACAGACACACAGACACACAGACACAGACACACAGACAGCACAGCACACAGACACACAGACACACAGACACACAGACACACAGACACACAGACACAGACACACAGGCACACAGACACACAGACACAGACACACAGACACACACGACACACAGACACAGACACACAGACACACAGACACAACAGACACACAGACACACAGACACACAGACACACAGACACAGGCACACAGACACACAGACACAGACACTCAGACACAACAGACACACAGACACACAGACACACAGACACACAGACACACAGACACACAGACACACAGACACACAGACACACAGACACAGACACACAGACACACAGACACACAGACACACAGACACACAGACACACAGACACACAGACACACAGACACAGACACACAGACACACAGACAGACAGACACACAGACACACAGACACACAGACACACAGACACACAGACACAGACACAAAGACACACAGACACACAGACACACAGACACAAGACACACAGACACACAGACACAAGACACAGACACAGACACACAGACACACAGACACACAGACACACAGACACAACAACACACAGACACACAGACCACAGACACAGACACACAGACACAAGACACACAGACACAGACACACAGACACAAGACACAAGACACAGACACACAGACACACAGACACACAGACACACAGACACACAGACACACAGACACACAGACACAGAGACACACAGACACACAGACACACAAACACACAGACACAGACACAGAGATACACAGACACATAGACACAGAGACACACAGGCACATAGAAACAGACACACAGAAACAGACACTCAGACACATAGACACACAGGCACACAGGCACACAGACACACAGACACACAGACACACAGACACACAGACACACAGACACACAGACAGACAGACACATAGGCACTCAGACACACAGACACACAGACACACAGACAAGACACAGACACACACAGACACAGACAGACACACAGACACACAGACACAGACACAGACACACAGACACAGACACACAGACACACAGACACACAGACACACAGACACAGACACAGACACAGACACACAGACACACAGACACACAGACACAGACACACAGACACACAGACACACAGACACACAGACACACAGACACACACAGACACACAGACACACAGACACACAGACATACAGACACACAGACACAGACACAGACACACAGACACACAGACACACAGACACACAGACACACAGACACACAGACACACAGACACACAGACACACAGACACACAGACACAGACACAGAGACAGACACAGACACACAGACACACAGACACAGACACACAGACACACAGACACAGACACACAGACCACAGCACACAGCACACAGACACACAGACACAACACACAGACACACAGACACAGACACAGACACACAGACACACAGACACACAGACACACAGACAACAGCACACAGACACAGCACACAGACACACAGACACAACACAGACACACAGACACACAGACACACAGAACACAGACACACAGACACACAGACACACACAGACACACACACAGACACACAGACACACAGACACACAGAACACAGACACACAAGACACAGACACACAGACACACAACACACAGACACACAGACACAGACACAGACACACAGACACACAGACACACAGACACACAGA
>JARFJB010002401.1:425000-462500 GCA_036346205.1 Vesta saturnalis | reverse complement strand
GTTTAGTGTCAGCAATTTTATGTCTTATCTCAAACGTTCCATTTCTAACCCTCCTTATTTTTATAAGCACTACGCTAGCGCGTTTTGATCATGTTACATTTTTGGATGGCAGGATACTTCTTACATCGTGACGTACTACTGATGTGGGTTCTAAAGTTATTTCTAGGATCCTACTAAACCCATGGTTAGGGTACTTTCATTTTGTTAAGAGGAGTGAGATACGCGGGGATACATTATCTATACTGCGGAATTGATGGAATCTAGTACACGAGGTATAAACTCAATACCAAGAATTTTTTATGGTCTTCGTAATGTGTTTATCTCCAGATCTACGATGGGCAAGCCCACCACAACTCTGCCCTTTGCTTTGAACGGATTGAATTAGATGCGCACATCAGAACCAATATCAATACCTACTACCATATCTAATCTATTCATGTCAATGAAGATAACGAAATTTGAAAGTTGCCAGATTTACATGATTGTGAATAAAATATTTACATGCACAGTCACAATTAACATTTACTACTATAAGCGTAAACGATTTATACAAGCTATAAAGCTCTTAGGGTTATGTTTAAATAATATACTTATCTTGCTAGAAGGCTACAATTGCTGTTGATACGTTTAAAGCTAGTAAACTAGAAGTACAGTAGAAACACGATTAAACTCAAAAGATACACCTAAATAATTTAAACATACCATCTATCACAATGAGAGTGCCACGTTGTGATAAATATGACTGTTTTACCACAATTGTTTTTTGATAATGAACTGCACAAACACCCACTGCGTAATGGGTACGAGTCAGCTAGAATGTTGTTATCTACTAAACAACAATCTACGAAAATCGATCAAATCTATAAATTAAGTAAAAATATGCGGAAAATAATAATAAATAATAATAAAATAATAATTTATATCTATTAGTTAGAGTGTCTTGAACAGATACCGATCACGGTATCTATTGCCAGGAAACAAATCATATCTCAATTCATTATAAAGCACCTAGAAACAGTGCATTCCGTTATCCATGTGGTATGATCGATTTTATAAATTAATACGTCATTCAGGGAATCGTAGAAATGCAGGAAATGAGACAAAAGACAATCCGGCATTGTCTTCCGAAATTTAAATAGAGACGGGAACCTTTTATAACAGAACAAAAAGAAAACTAACCTAAAATCCCATTTGAACACCCACTGGGCAACATAATCTCCTCCGATCAAGAGAAAGCCAACTTCTTTGGTATTCACTTCAATCCATTTTCCAATTCCCCCAAAATCTTCAATTCCAGACCCAATTTAAGGAACTCCTAAAGAGTTGCCTTGAAGAATTTCGTACCTGATTTCAACTAATAGCGGTAGGACACACATCTTGCTGATATAAAATGTAGGAAATCTTTGACATACCGGGTGATCGTAAAGTAAGAAATAAATTCAATATCTCGTAAAGCACAATTTTTTTCAAAAATCGCTCGGACCAGTCGGTTTTATATTTTTTCGGGGCATATTTTGCGGAAAAAAAATTTTATACAGGGTGTCTCAAAAAAGATTTGCTAAAAAAATTTTTTTTGTTTCAAATTGCAACCCAATTTTTTATTGCATTTTTGGATTACCCTTACAATTCTAAACATTTGTCATGTAGCATGTGCTATACCTAAGTCCAAGCGTTTTGGAGTTATTCGCATTCAAAATTTAAAAATTGAAAAAAGATCATGAAGAAAACGAAAAATAAAATAATTTTTATAACGTTTTATTATATCGAAAACAAAGATTCGTAAACTTAAAAATAATTTTATTTCAGCAAATGTTCGAAATGTCCTCCGTTAGTCAACTGACAGCCTAATCGATCTACAAATTCATGCTGCACATTTCGAACCATTTCGGGCGTTATTCGACGTATTTCTTGACGGATGCGTCGTTTTAAATCATCTAGATTTGCCGGTTGACTTTTAAATACCTTGCCTTTAAGGTATCCCCATAAAAAAAGTCTAGTGGTGCTAGATCGGGTGATCTTGGTGGCCACTCAATAACACCGCTCCTTCCAATCCACCTTTTTAGGAAAGTGTCGTGCAAATAAGTTCGAACTACCACAGCAAAATGGGGGGAGCACCATCTTGTTGGAACCAGATGTTATGGTGTGGGAAATCCGGACGTTCGATCTCAGGAAAAAGGGTAGCCAGAGCTGGAACAAGTTCCTTTTCTAGAAAACTCAGGTATCTCTCACCTGTTAAATTTTCTTCAAAGAAGAAAGGCCCGATAATAATGTCACCAACAACGCCAGCCCACACGTTTATTTTTCGATTGAATTGTGTATGTCCTTCCCTCATCCAGTGTGGATTTACATCGGACCAGTACCGATAGTTCTGGGTATTTACGTCACCATTCAAGCAGAAAGTGGCTTCATCGGAAAAAAGGTATATTTTTCACTAAATTTGGATTCCTTCCAAGAGTTCTTGATGAACTTGCATCTTATAAGGGTGGTATTTATTCGTTTGTAGTATTTTTCGAACACTTGTTTTCCAATATCCATGTCCTTCCTGCTACACTGATTATCTTGAACAATAATTAACTGCTTTCATGTCAACTTGCTACGGCGACCACATCTAGGAACATCTCTTACATGACCGAATTGACTAAACTTCTGCTCAATCTTGCTAACTGTCGATTGCGATATTGGCGGACGATTGGGGTATTTTTGATTAAATAAGTCACAAACTTCCTGCTGCGTTCTAACTCGATTACCGTAGCCAATCATCATCAAGATTTCTATGCGCTGTGTCTCAGTAAGCCGCATATTAATGTAATTTAGTGTTAAAAAAACGAAAATATACTTTGAAAAACTAGTGAAACGTTACGAAACTACACAGAACTGTCAACAATAATAACTTTAATAATAGACCTTAAAAAACTAGTGAAACGTTACGAAAATACACACATAACTGTCAACGATAATAACTATTGACATTAATTATTCTTTTGTTTCCCACCTCATAAATCCAAAGCCTACTATTGAGCTAGAATTGTAAGGGCAATTCAAAAATGAAATAAAAAAATTGGATTGGAATTTAAAAAAAAAATTTTTTTTAGCAAAGCTTTTTTGAGAAACTATAAAAATTTTTTTTCGCAAAATATGCCCCGAAAAAAAATTAAATCGACGGGTACGAGCGATTTTTGAAAAAAATTGTACTTTACAAGATATTGAATTTATTCCTTACTTTAAGACCACCCGGTATATCTGATTCATTTGTAAACATATGTCCTAATTATTTATTAGTTAACAAAATACATGTTTGGTTTTGGCAAGACAGTGATCACTCTATTACCTCACAAAAAGTAGTTAAGGCCCTATTTTGTTTTTACTATTAAGAGATTGTAGTTGTAAAGTACTTTATGATCGCACAACTTAAGCTTCTTACAAAGGAACCCTTAATTATATTTAAGTAATGAAATTTTAACACACTTAGCTTAAAATAGCTTTTGTAGATACGAGAAACAAATAATGATGAATCTTGGCTTCACTGCAGTATCAGTCAGTTAATAGGTGACAGATTAGCATATGCTTCCATGATGATCTTGAAGAATATCACTTGCAGCCTCATATAGGAACTAGGCAGTCGATTAATATGTGGCCCCAGGATAGTTTAAACGGGATAATTGAAGTACTCAAATTAATAACACTTGTCTTCCAAAACTTACCCTGAATTAAACTGGTAAAAAAAGGGTATAGTATACATTGCTTATTGGTATTTGCATAAGGGAGTGTATAAATATAAATTTCAACACCACTTTACCAATTATAATGAATTATAATTATTAGGGATAGTTTTTCTAAGCTAAAAAGGGTGCAGAGTTAAATAATATTTTAGATAGAAAGCATGGCCATACCTAGTCAAGGTGAATTGAAGACATACTCGTCGAAACGTATTAATAGAAGAAAATCCATAAAGACAAAGTAAGTCCATTAATAAATTAAGCTTTGATAAATCTCACGTTAAATGAAGCTACAAAACAAGGAAAATTTAAAACTTCCTTTTTTCATTCACGTGAACCATCTTTAACCTCAAACGAAACCGAAATGAAATTGCATTTGACAGCGTACTCCAACCTTACTATACCCTCCGCCTATAGACTCATTTCCCTCTTAAGCTGTCTGGGAAAATGTTTTTAGCAGAGCATAAAATCACAAGAAATGCAACCTGGCTACGTTTCTGGACATTAAGCAAGGATTCAACAGGGTCTGGCACGCCGGTTCCCTTGAAAATAACTGTAACCTTAACATTTCTGATCACTTCTCCAAATCTTTACTCTCGTACCTGACTAAGGTCTTAGTTCGAGTCAAAATAGACAACACCTTTTGAACCCACAGCAGTCATGCCTCAAGGTTATGCTTTAGCCCCGATCCTTCAAACCACCTTCGCATACGACATTTCCAATACAACAGAACCCGGAGTAGCCGTTGCGTAGTTTGCGGATGACGCTGTCTTTTAGGCAGTTCATAGGAATAGCGAAACGGCCTCCCGCCTTATACCGAAAACCCTTCGGAGCTTTTCCAATTGGGTCAACTAGTTGAGAGTCAATCCAACCAAAACACATGCGATCTTCTTCTGATACCCTATCTACCACGAAGATAAATTTCCCAACTTGGTCGAACAGTAATGTTTCCCTTATACTAAACAACGAAAGATTCACACTCCGACAAAAAGTCACTTAGGAATCCTTTTCACCAAAACTCGAAACAGACTTACCGACTTACAAAGAACACCTAAAAGGATACGAAACCGTACAAACCTACTGGACGCCCTCAGGGGTGGAATTAGAGGTTGCCGCCCTAAAACACTAAAACACACCTGCAAACCGTACATGTGCCCTATTATGGATTTACAAGCACCCATATACACAAACATAAATCCTAATCACCTCTTCGCTATCGCCCCCTGTGAACATCGACGCATACCTTTGAGGTACCCTTACGACCTCACAATATAACACGAAAATATACCACCCATCGCAAACAGAATACAAATATTACAAGGAAATTTCTCATAACTACTCCCTTCAACTACGGATTCCCTCCATTCTCACGCAAAAAAAACAAGCACATATTTAAACACCCTCCTCTAATCCTAACACAACTCCTTGGCGACCTCCCTGAAGTGATAGAAGAATCTCTGGACAATACTCCATGTGTTGTCGACATCCCTCCTTCCATTCAATGACGTCCAGGCAACGATACTTGATAAACGAGATTGGATTAGCCCCAAACAGCATGCTACACCTAAATAAACAACACCTACACGTTTAGAGTTAATAACACATTCAAATGAAGAGAAACTCGACTCGTGATTGTGGTCTATACAATAACACAAATAAACGGAACACGAACAAGAAAAGATTGAACAGGGTTGAAGAGGAGAAGGACTCCTAAACAGTCTACAAAAAAGCATACTAATAAACTAAAATAAGTAAGTACTAACATAAGCTGAGCATACTAACAAAAAAAAACCCCATGCTAATTGTTAATTTTAAATTTTTATCTCCATAACATATGTATATATAGAAGGTTATGCAATTGACTGGTTTTTCATCATAGCTAAATCGATTTATTAGCTGATTTTACAACGTTTGGACAAGTTTCGCCAAGATTGGCTATAATGTCGCTTAATTTACCGACAAAAAATTCCTAAGTTAAAATTTAATTGTTAGTCCAAATTTTTTCAATATCTGAATAATGATTAATTTTATAAGAAAATGTCTAGACACATTTTTTAAAGAAAATTTATTTTACGTAACTTTTCTTTATAAAGCTTCTCGTTCTGTAGGTATCGTACCGCAAAAATGTTATTATTGTAATAAACGCTTGTCAAATCGCCGTTGTTACCGCGATAGAAAAGGTAATTAGTAGATTTTTAATATCTTGATAGTACGTCGTAATTTGCTAATGTTTTCGGAATATTTTATTTTATGTATTTTTATGTAAGACATGTGGGAATTTATGTAACTGATATTTGACTAGAGGTTGAATAACACTTGTTGGGGTTTAACTAGCAGGTGTACGCTTACAAACTGCTCTGCTGAAGGGGCGTAACAAATCATTGGAAATTATTATGCGCACATTCTTGATGTAAAAATGTCATTAGTTTAAGAATTAATTAGGTCCGCAATCAAAGACGTCTTTGTTTGGTACTAGGAAATGTGATATTAGATGTAGGGTTTGTTACGGACGAATGCATATTTTTAAAATTAAGGTTTCGTTCTGTTAGGAATGCGAAAAATGTTCTCACGAAATAATTTCTTGTTACTTTCTTTTTATTACTTGCAATAACGGGGGTTGATTTTCGGGAGTAAAGATAGTTAGTTTGAAATCGGAGGAAAAGGCAGTTCCTGTTGAAATTTTGATCGAGCCGGATTGCTTCCATTGTTTTAATTAGAAACTCCCGTTGTAAACCGTTCGGTACAAAGATTTTGTCGTATACCTTTTAGCAAAACTAAAACGCTAATTCGTTCTTTTCTTTTTGTGTAGGTATTAATGTAAGCTTTTCCAAAAATTAATCTTAACTCGTCGTGTTGATGGTAAAGTGTTTAACTAAAGGGAATATATTCAAGTGTAAGTAGGTATTTTTATATAAATTAAATCTCGCAGCAAATAATTTTACAAGCCTATGTAACGTATAAAAAATTAAAAATTTGCAAAAATAAAAGACAGTACAGGGTTCCCCCACTCTTGTATTTGTTGTTTGTTGTTTATATTTATATTTGTGTAGAGGTGGACCTGGCGAACGGGTACAGGATATAGACCTTGGGTCTAATTACAATAGGCAATTGTCAAGTGTTTACATACTGCCGTGTCCAGATGACCATTAAACACCTCCTCAAATGAATGCGTAACCTGAGCAAGGGGCGCTGTATTTTCTAACGCACTGAAACTTATATATCGGTCACAATGTTATGTTGAAGTAGAATTGTTTGCCTGCCAACGGATTTCTCTTTATACGTAATTTATTGTAATTTTACGTATGTATGCTGTGCTTCATTAGTCACTAAACAATTGTGTATGTGTAAATTTCTCACCTATTTTTTTCCGTTTGTCCTTGAATTTACCTTATTATCACCTGTGAAATTTTACTGTTATATTTTATATGTACCGAGATTTGCCTTATTGCTTTATTTGCTTATTTACCTAAAGATCGGCATGATTGGTTTTGGAGGGCCACATATTTGGTATTACAATTTTTATTCTGATTTATTTATGACACAATTTTTTTGGGTTTATGTGTAGGTAAACTGATTGTTAGTTATTTTTTTCTTAATGTATAATTTTGTACGCACTTTAACCTGAATTAATGGCGTTTTGTTATATATTTAACCCTTTCATTGTTTTTTTGTGTTATTTGATTTATTAATGTACTTATTTATGAATAAAGAGGGTTTTATCGGTGGTTCTTTCCCAAAATAGTACCTTAACGGGTTGAATCATCATTGCGCAAAAATCGTTAATTTTAATTTGAGCAGTTTCATTGTTTATCTGCCCCACACAACCTCATCTAGCCTATCTAATTGAAATAGCACAACGTATCTATCACTAGACGGCCAATTCTTTGGTTTGTGAGTAATTAAATATCAGACTTGTAAATAAATTCTAATATTTTAATTATTTCCAGGAAAGTCAATGTCAGGCAAGCAATTCATTTGAGTAATGGTAGCATTATTGTCAGTAAAGTAAATAACTTACCGATTGTTTTGTTCTTGAATTTACATTCTTGCAAATAAGTTCAAATTACATTTTTCAAGATAGGATACCTGCGGAACGCTACAATATAAAGGGAAGTAAGTGTAAAAATTAAATAAATGTGAGCGAAAGCGCTTAACTGTATTATTGATATTTTTATAGAAGCGGACTGCTTTTTAACTTAGTATTTAGATATCTATTAACCTCTATCTGACATGAAGTTTTAAACGTCTGTTTGACGTAGATTACTGTTTTTGTTTTTACAATGTTGCCTATTTTTGTAATGAACTTATTATAAAAGGGATTGCATAATTATTACACTACAAAAAATTGTTATTAAAATTATTTTATTTCTTTTAATTTCCATTTTGTAGATTGGAAGGTAGTGTCTTGTTTCACACCAGAGTCCGTGCACCTTCGCCAGTCCGCCACGCCTGAACCGTTTTTTGTATTTTTCTCTTATGATGACACGTCTACAGACCTTTTTTTAGACACCTCAACCAAATTTTTACACCTAACCGTTGTCTCAATTTAGTGGATACAGGAAAAATACGTTTCAAATTAATATGTAGATGTCTATTAACCTCTATCTGACATAAAGTTTTAAACGTCTGTGTGTCGTAGACTATTATTTTCATTTTTACAATGTTGCCTGTTTTCGTAATGAACTTATTATAAAAGAGGTTGTATAATTATCCTAAGAAATCGTTATTAAAATTATTTCTTTGCTTTTAATTTTGATTTTGTGGGCTGGAAGGTCACGTGTTGTTCCACACCAGATATTTTTTATTATCATTTGTGTTTCACGACTAGATACTTTTAATTTTTTACAATAATATTGTTTGACTTAAGTTACTACCATTTACAATTTTGATTGTGAATTCTGTTACTATAATTTTATAATTTATAACGTGACTCTAGTTTTATTATGTGTGTGAATTAGAGGTTAACTATATTGGGTAAATTACATTTGACCCTGGAAGGTGCTTTAAAAAATTCCTGTATTGATTTGTTTACAGATAATTGCCGAATTTTAATTTACGTTTTTCAATATGATTAGCCTTCATTTCTGTGCAATACACCATAATATCTACAATTCATATATGTTCTAAAAAAATTAGCAGGTTTTTATTTTTGGATGGCACTAATTTTTTTAAATACAATATATTTCCACAATTCCATTTATATCATTATTCATATCTCTACGCGTTTCAATACAACATGCGTCATTAACAAGAGAAAATATATAAGTAAAATAAGAACAAATAGTTATGGTAACAAATCATTAAGTAAAGTAGTCAACTTGATATAAATTATAATTCTGTATTTAAAAGAACTGTTGAAGTTGAATCTATGCGATCAGCCTGTTCATTCATTATAGCTTCTTTCTGTTGATATCTATAAATCTCGAATTCTTCCAAAACATTTAATTTGTCTTTATTACATAAATATAAATATTTAATGTTGTTTTGTGAAGTCACAAGGTGGTTATTTACTATTAAATGTTTGGCGTAATTTGATTTGATTGTGTGTTTATATTTGGAACATTTGATGTATTCTTTGTATTTAAAGTTCCGAAGTGTTTGTTCAATACAAACAGAATTACAGCATCTGCAGTTTAATTTATAAATACTCGATTTCAAAACGTCGTTAGTTAAATCTTTGGTATTAAATAAACATTTAAAAGCATTGGTGTTGGTTTTGAAGGCTATTTTCTACTTCTTGTTCTTTTGTAATATGAGAGCTACTTTTTCTGATATTTTTCCAAAATATGACATTGATGTGAGAACATACAAAATTTTATTTTTCAACGAAAGAACCGTTAACAGTAGCACAGTTATACCAGGTTTTTCTAATAACTTAATTTTGCAAAATACGACTCCATAGCGTCTTCCAAATAGTCATTCTATAAAAAGCGACGGCTACTTGGTGTTTCTTTAAATTTTGAAAAGAGCTAATAGTCACACGGGGCGAGGTCGGGACTATAAAGTGGATGCTGTAATTCCTTAATACCGCATTCATTAGTTACTTCTTCAACAATTCGTGCCTTATACACCCCGCGGTTGTCGTCCAGAGGCAGAGTCTTATGAGCATAACTGTGGAGTCATATTTCGTATACAGCCGCTGTCAAGTTCTTAATTATGTATTTGTAGACAGTCCCGTTATTGTAGTTCCTTTTGGCATGTAATGAATGAAGAGAATTCCCAGAAACCTGTGATCATCACTTTTCCCCCAGAAAATTGCGTCTTCCCCTTCTTGGGTGTCTACCATCCAAAGTCCCTAATGAACTGCCCTCTGTCGATACGACATTGTTCTCATAGCTAAGTAGATAATATAAAAAACTCCACGTGTAATTTATACTCCTGATTTTTAACTAAAGTGTCTATTATATTTGAAGTGTAACCATTTGCTTGTGCAGTTTGTTTTATACTTGATATTTCTTTACTGAAATTTGTGTGATTTAATGGTAATGACATTGCTCTATGTTCTAATGATCTGTATGCAGATTACCTACCTATTTCTGTGGAATTCCACGAAGTAACCTTAAAGAATATCAATTTTATGTACTTGTATTTTCATTGCCTGTTTAAATAAAATCTTACACTAGTATGTATTCAATCTACAAGCTAAATCAACGTAATGTAAATTTAATAGTTACTTCAAAAAAATTATTAATAATCTTTTGTATTCATGTTTCCTGCTTTCCATCCCAAATCGATATTAAATTTACTGATGGGCATAATTGAGTAGTGAATACTCAATCAATTTCAATAATTGAGTGTACAGCAATAAAATAAAAAATACCAACTGCTTGATTACTTGTAGAATAAACATATGGCAGATACCTTTATGTTAAAAAACAGGAAATCACAATTTTTAAAATAAATTATAACGATACCAGTATGAATATAATCATTATACAGGGTGTTCATGACCCGAGCTCCCATTAGTTTTTAACTATTATCAAGAAACAAATAAAACAGTAGCAATACAAAAAAGTATAAAACACAATAGAAAACAGAACAGAACATAAGAAAATGGATACTTTAACAAGTATTCAAAATATCGCCTATTTACTTTCCAGTAGTTTTCCAGGCATTTACCCATTTCTTGATTTAGAGCTTTACTTATAGCATCGTTTGGAAGATCAATAACTATTAGAAGTACTCTCATTTTCTTTCGTGTAAGTATTCGACGAACTTTGTCTAAGCTACATCCCGAATGTAAAAATCGTGTATTGTGAAATCTGGTGACGGAGATGGCAAATGAAAAAGTCAAAAATATCAATGCATGCTGTTTTATAAACGTATTGTGAGGAGGAGCTCCATTATTTTCAGACCACACACAGTTTCCTTCCTTTCTGTTAAAGTGTTCACAGCTGGTCTACCTGCGCCATTAATCATAATATTGTACCTTTACTCATTCAAATTCTCGTCATAAAAATATAGAGAACTCATTATGTTATGTTTAATGGCATAATGTCGGTACATTAAATTGTCAAGAATCTTAAAAATTAGCGGCATGTGCAGTTTTTGGATTTTCAAGGGCCCAACAGTTGCTATTTCTTTTATTAACCATGTAATTTTTTTGTAAATTTAGCAACATTAAAAATGTCATATTATTGACTCCTTATTAATAATAATTCACAAAAATTAACTTTTGCGTGGAAATCGCGCTCTTCCAAATTTTGATCTAGATGGATTGCAAAGGGATGGTTAACCAAAATGTTATGAATTTTGGGTTTTAAAATATCAGAATACTGCTCGAGCGTCTCTTATATGTAGATGTTACAAGATACTGAGAGAAGAAAACTGAAATACTTATTGTAGGTAGCGGACCGCAATTGTTACCGCGAGAGAAAAGATAAGTAATGGATTTTAATATGTTACTAATGAATCGTAATTTGATAATGTTTTTTGGGATATCTTATTTGATGTATTTTAAATAACTGATGTTTAACTAAGGGCTGAAAAGCGAAACCATCATTGTAAACCGCTGTAGCTATAAACATTTTAGCGTGTCCATTTTACTAAACACTAAAACCGCGAATTTGTCCTTTTTCAAAATTAAGATGATCGTGTAAATAAGGTTATTGCTTTTAGGGTCTTAATCCGGGTAGCGGACGTGTAAACAATATATCTAGAAATAATTGCTACCGTCTTGGGTTTAAACCGCGTATCTTAACCCGTTTAGTATTGGTGATCAAATGATTAATTAAAGGATTATATTCAAACGTAAGTAGGCATTTCAATGTAGATTAACTCTCTCAACAACAATTCTATAATACATTAATGTAAACCTATTAATAATCAATCATTATAAAATTGTGATGTGTGTGTGTGTGTGTGTGTGTGTGTGTGTGACTTTGCTGCGTGCCGTGTGTATGTGTGTGCAGAATGTTGCATGTATGTGTTGTGTGTGTGTGTGTGTTGTTGTGTTGTTGTGTGTGTGTGTGTGTGTGTTGTACGTGTGTGTGTGTGTGTGTGTTGTGTGTCAAATTATCGTAAAAAATGTTATTAAAATTATTTCATTCGTAATTATCGTAAAAAAATGTTATTAACTTTATTTCATTTCTTTTAATTTCCATTTTGTAGGTTGGAAGGTCGTGTGATCTTCCATACCAGATATTTTTTTGCGTTTATTTATAGTTAAACTGCTTTTTAGTTTTTTCTTTTACTTAATTTTGTAATTCTGTACGCACTTTAACCTGATTTAATGGTGTTTTGTTACATATTAAAACTTTTCTTTGTTTTTCTGTTATTTGATCTATTAATGTACTTGTTCAATTACTTATTTATTAATAAATTGGGTTTTCTTGGTGGATCTTTCCCAATTTAATAAATTAACGGGTTCAACCATCATTGCGCAAAGCTCGTTGATTCTAATTTGGGTAGTTTCATTGTTTACCTGGCCCACTACGATGCTACATTTAACCTCATCCCATTCTATCTGAATCACATAACACGGCGTAGCTTACCACTAGACGGCCAATTATTTTTATCAGATTTGAGGTTCGCGATTAATTCAATATCAGACTTGTAAATAAATTCTAATGCTTTAATTATTTCCTGGAAAGTCATTGTAAGGCAAGTAAATAATTTGAGTAAGAGTAGAATTATTGTCGGTAAAGTCAGATACATCCCTTAGTGATTCTTTTCTTAAATTTGCATTATTGATAATAAGTTCAACATTACGCTCTTAAAGATTTTACAGTCTTTTAATTATTGAGAGTAATTTAAAATTACACTTTTAAGAGTAAGGTACCTTGGGACACTATATCATTACACTAAAAATACCTTTACTTAAAAACCTGCTCGAGCCGATTATTAATAATACTGTCAGATTTATTTAGAAAAGCACTATTGTAATTTAACTGGTATGAAGGTAACTGTTGGGTATAGAATACACTACTTAAAGTTACTCTAAAGTTTTACGAAGAATCCAAAAAGGTACAGCTTTAACGGGGTTGGAGTTTTAAAAATCGAGATTTCGTTAGGTTAGATTTCGTTAGGCTAGGTTTCGCTCGGACTAAATCGTCCAACACTTGTGTAAGGTAAATATTTTAAATTGTGAATGCTAAGTATAAAAAGAGCATTATGATTTAAACCCTTATTTAACAAAAGGCGACCGATCATAATTCATTGGCAAAGCGAGGGTTATTGAGGTCTAGAATAACATCAGTTGTGTGATAGAAGTCGACAAGGGTTGGCATAAGTGTTTTCAAGTGGTTTATTTCAGCTTGAAATTGATTACCGAGTTGAATATGCTTTGTATTGTTTGACCTATTTATTGAAGTGTTTGTTATGAGCTTCTGTTGTATTTTGGTAAAGCCCCTAGGAGACATCCGGATATATTCCTGAACCCGTATTGTATCAGTCAATGCTTTTTTAGCATGGGTTCATGTCAGTGTAGCGGATAGTGTCCGCGATCAGTTGAAAGGCGCTATCTTCTGGATAGTCCAAGGTGTATAACTAAGCCCTTATTGCTAACAAACCAGTTAGGGGGTGAACTAGGTCTGGATGTCCAGACAGGGAAATCAGAGGCATGGGCTAGTAGACGGTCCATTGGCTTTGAAGTCCCATGGCGGGGACTGGAGCGGACTTGCATCCTAAACTTCATAGTAGATATTAATTCATTAACAGGTGTTGAAAGTTAGCTCCAACGAAACCAAGGAATCTGCCCTGCTGACAAAATTAATGCTGCAGCCGATGAGGCATGTACGGGAGTAACCTTGGGCGCTTGCCCCCTGGTGAGTACTTTTTTTGTTTGTTATTAACAGATAAACAGTTATAAAATTGTTGGAAGCCCTAAATGACCGAGATGACCGACTCCTGCTGTTGACTCACCCTTTCCGCACAAATCCCCGTAATACACAGGCCCATTATTAATAAATCTGTATCAAAGGTAAGTTTGCATAACATTTGTCGCAATTATAATTTAAATATAATGCATTTCTATTTGCTTATAAAATAAAGCGCTCTCACACTTGGATCAGTACTCTACTATTCGTTTTGACAATTGGGGAATGTCAGTTATTTTAATGATCAAGTACTTTTTCCCTCGAGTAGTCCATGATATTTCTATATGTTACAGTTTTATCAAGTTTAATGAACACACTAAACAATCAGAAAGCCAAGTTCAAATCATGTTAACTTAAAAAAAATTAACAGCTATTTCTGACGACCTAATGACAAAAAATCACTGTAGCTCTATTATTTAATTATTTATTACGACATGACATGAAAACTTGAGGAACAAGTTGTCCACCAGTGGGTAGCGGAAAAAACATGTAGCCAAACATTCATAAATTGATATAAATATAAATAGATTTCTAAAAACCGTAAATGATAAATTGGTATCAATAAGTAAACAAGTAAGCAAAACATTAATCTGAGTCACACCATGCTTTGCTTACAATGCGTTTTTTACAATTTAATATACAAGGAGTCTAATGTGATAAAGTGTTGTTTATAATATCTCATTGTTAGACCATTACTAAAACCAGTTTATAATACAAAAGTCATAGTGAAGAATTGTCATTTAAGTATTTGTCAGACGTGATTATTTTATTAGTGCATTGTTACTATGGTACGTTAAATTTTTACCCAACTAGCTTGTATATTTCTTATTCTTTTATTCTGATGGTCTTCTATTTACATATGTAACTTATTGTTTTTGAGAAAATACGGAAATATTAGTTGCTTTTTGGACACTCTCGTTTCATAACACTCTGAATAAAACTTATTCTAGTTTTTTGGTATGCACATAATTTTGAATACAAATTGAAATAATCGTTGGTGTTTAATGTAATTTAATGATAATAATTGTAAACAATAGATTATTTTATGTGGAGGACAAGTATTTTCATGGGGCACCTGTGTAGATAGAAGGCAAGCCATGAAAAGTAACCTCTCTTCCAAATAAAATATGCTATTTATTCTGCAAGCTTCTGCAAATTTACGAAAAACTTTTTTTAAGGGATATTATTAGCGTTCGTTAAATTATACGCCATTTTCAAATAGGTAGGTTTGATTTCATGAATATGTAGGTGCAGCTTCTTTGGTAATGCAATAAATATTGAGCGAAAAAATTATTTTTCAATTCCTAGTTTTTAATCAAAAAGGAGTAAGTTAATTAAATCAAAAAAAGATAGTAGATATAAATTAGTTGGTTTTAGAATACGATGCAGGCCGTCCGAAAATTGCCATTGAAGTGAATGAATCAGTATCGTGCCTCGGACCGTCGTAATCTGTGAAAGTAGTTTGCTGCGTATCAACACTTTATTCAATGGTGTAATGAAAATAATGCGAACATTTGTTCGGAAAATATACTTCTTGCGTATTTTAACCAATGCAAAAAGATTCATTATTAAGCATGGAATAAATATATCAATATTTAAAGTTACGATGTTTTCTGAAAAAGGCAAATGAAGGACATTCTGCAAGAAAGTCAAGAATATTTACCAATGAACAGTTTGAAGGTTTTTAATAGACGCACCAGATGATGTATAAGGAATAAAGGTAAATTTAAATCAGATTTAATTTTGTACCCTTCCAATTATTCAGTTTGTTTTATTAATCAGCGTAACCAGCGCATGCAGATGCGACGAGATGATGAAAAGGAATAAAGATGACATTGAAGGAATGGAAAATTAAAACATAATAAAAATTTCCGATAGCAAAACAATAAAAGTGCGGTCGTTCACAATCATCGGAGAAATTTTCATCATGATTTACCACAAGTATGCTTCCTTAAGACCGAGAGATATGCAAGAGAGATGATTTCTTTTAGAAAAATCAAAATGGGAAGTGGTATGGAGATTCATACTGTTCGATTGTGGAGGTAGTATAGACTCGTTGAAGCGTCACGGGAGTTGGAGCCGTTGGAGATCGACTTCCGTGGCCGAAGGATACATAGAAGAGTCTGCTCGCAACAAAAAAGATAACTTCGTTCGAATATTAGATTTAAACGAAGCTGTGGTAACGGAAACAGACGCAAAAAATCTAATAACATCGGCATCATTGAGATCATCTCCCAAACAGTTATATCACCAGTAAATACTTTAACAGAGTCTACTTCATTGCTGCACGGCTTCAATTGTCAAAATGCAACACTTATAAATTGTACATTTAATATTACATCAATAAATAGGTCTGAAAGTTAATTATAATTTTTTGAATAAATGAAAATTAAATTGTTATGTTTCCAAAATGACACTTTTCCCTCCGGGGACAAGAAAAGGAAATGTAAAATCTGCACTAGCGAAAGTGTCAAACTTTGGCGGCTACTACTCAGTCGAATAATGCCGTAATACCTTGATGATTGGAGAATAAACAGATTCTCATTAGTTTGCAGCTATTCCGTGGGCTACATTACCGCGATATGCGATTCAGTTGGGTCACTGCGCATTGATACGCATGGATGTGTGTGCGTGTTTGGGTGTACCTGTGGCATGTGGGTGGTGCCAGTGTACGGATGCGTGTGATGTGTGCGTGTGTGATTGTGGTGTCTGTGCGTGTGTGCGTGTTGGTGTGTCCTGTGTGTGTGTGTCGTGTGTGTCCGTGTGTGTCCGTGTGTGTAGTTGTCCGTGTGTGTGTGTCCGTGTGTGTCGTGTGTCCGTGTGTCCGTGTGTGTCCGTGTGTGTCCGTGTGTGTCGTGTGCCGTGTGTGTCCGTGTTCCGTGTGTCCGTGTGTGTCCTGTGTGTCCGTGTGTGTCCGTGTGTGTCCTGTGTGTCCGTGTGTGGCCGTGTGTGGCCGTGTGTGGCCGTGTGTGGCCGTGTGTGGCCGTGTGTGGCCGTGTGTGGCCGTGTGTGGCCGTGTGTGGCCGTGTGTGGCCGTGTGTGTCCGTGTGTGTCCGTGTGTGGCCGTGTGTGTCCGTGTGTCCGTGTGTCCTGTGTGTCCGTGTGTGTCCTGTGTGTCCGTGTGTCCGTGCGTGTGTGTCCGTGTGTGTCCGTGTGTGGCCGTGTGTGGCCGTGTGTGGCCGTGTGTGGCGTGTGTGGCCGTGTGTGGCCGTGTGTGGCCGTGTGTGGCCGTGTGTGTGCCGTGTGTGTCCGTGTGTGTCCGTGTGTGTCCGTGTGTGTCCGTGTGTCCGTGTGTGTCCGTGTGTGTCCGTGTGTCCGTGTGTGTCCGTGTGTCCGTGTGTCCTGTGTGTCCGTGTGTGTGTGTCCGTGTGTGTCCTGTGTGTGTCCGTGTGTCGTGTGTGTCCGTGTGTCGTGTGTGTCCGTGTGTCCGTGTGTGTCCGTGTGTCCGTGTGTGTCCGTGTGTGTGTGTGTGTGTGTGTGTCCGTGTGTCCGTGTGTGTCCGTGTGTGTCCGTGTGTGTCCGTGTCCGTGTGTCCGTGTGTGTCCGTGTGTGTCCGTGTGTCCGTGTGTGTCCGTGTGTGTCCGTGTGTGTCCGTGTGTGTCCGTGTGTCCGTGTGTGTCCGTGTGTGTCCGTGTGTGTTCGTGTGTGTTCGTGTGTGTTCGTGTGTCCGTGTGTGTCCGTGTGTGTCCGTGTGTGTCCGTGTGTGTCCGTGTGTGTCCGTGTGTGTCCGTGTGTGTCCGTGTGTGTCCGTGTGTGTCCGTGTGTGTCCGTGTGTGTCCGTGTGTCCGTGTGTCCGTGTGTGTCCGTGTGTGTCCGTGTGTCCGTGTGTGTCCGTGTGTGTCCGTGTGTGTCCGTGTGTCCGTGTGTCCCCTTGTGTGTCCGTGTGTCGTCCGAGTGTGTCCGTGTGTGTCTGTGTGTGTCCATGTGTGTCCGTGTGTGTCCGTGTGTGTGTGTCCGTGTGTGTCCGTGTGTCCGTGTGTCCGTGTGTGTCCGTGTGTGTCCGTGTGTGTCCGTGTGTGTCCGTGTGTGTCCGTGTGTGTCCGTGTGTGTCCGTGTGTGTCCGTGTGTGTCCGTGTGTGTCCGTGTGTGTGTCCGTGTGTGTGTCCGTGTGTGTGTGTGTGTGTCCGTGTGTCCGTGTGTGTGTGTGTCCGTGTGTGTCCGTGTGTCCGTGTGTGTGTCCGTGTGTGTCCGTGTGTGTCCGTGTGTCCGTGTGTGTCCGTGTGTGTGTGTCCGTGTGTGTCCGTGTGTCCTGTGTGTCCGTGTGTTGTCCGTGTGTGTCGTGTGTGTCCGTGTGTGTCCGTGTGTCCGTGTGTGTCCGTGTGTGTGTCCGTGTGTGCGTGTGTCCGTGTGTGTCCGTGTGTGTGTCCGTGTGTGTCCGTGTGTCCGTGTGTGTGTGTCCGTGTGTGTCCGTGTGTCCGTGTCCGTGTGTGTCGTGTGTGTCCGTGTTGTCCGTGTGTCCGTGTGTCCGTGTGTGTCCGTGTGTGTGTCCGTGTGTGTCCGTGTGTGTCCGTGTGTCGTGTCCGTGTGTGTCCGTGCGTGTCCGTGGTGCGTGTCGTGTGTGTGTCCGTGTGTGTGTCCTTGTGCGTCCGTTTGTGTCGTGTGTCCGTGTGTGTGTCCGTGTGCGTCGTGTGTGCGTCCGTGTGCGTGTCGTGTGTCCGTGTGTGGTCCGTGTGTGTGTCCGTGTGTGTCCGTGTGCGTGTCCGTGTGTGTGTCCGTGTGTCCGTGTGTGGTCCGTGTGCGTGTCCGTGTGCGTGTCCGTGTGGTGTGTCCGTGTGTGTGGTCCGTGTGTGCCGTGTGCCGTGTGCGTGTCCGTGTGCGTGTCCGTGTGCGTGTCTGTGTGCGTGTCCGTGTGTGCGTGTCCGTGTGCGTGTCCGTGTGTGCGTGTCCGTGTGCGTGTCCGTGTGCGTGTCCGTGTGCGTGTCGTGTCCGTGTGCGTGTCCGTGTGCGTATCCGTGTGCGTGTCCGTGTGCGTGTCCTGTGCGTGTCGTGCGTGTCCGTGTGCGTGTCCGTGTGCGTGTCCGTGTGCGTGTCCGTGTGCGTGTCCGTGTGCGTGTCCGTGTCGTGTCCGTGTGCGTGTCCGTGTGCGTGTCCGTGTGCGTGTCCGTGTGCGTGTGCTGTCCGTGTGCGTGTGTGTCCGTGTGCGTGTCCGTGTGTGTCCGTGTGCGTGTCCGTGTGCGTGTCCGTGTGCGTGTCCGTGTGCGTGTCCGTGTGCGTGTCCGTGTGCGTGTCCGTGTGTGCGTGTCCGTGTGCGTGTCCGTGTGTGTCCGTGTGCGTGTCCGTGTGTGTCCGTGTGTGTCCGTGTGCGTGTCCGTGTGTCCGTGTGTCCGTGTATGTGTCCGTTGTGTCCGTGTGGTGTCCGTGTGTGTCCTGTGGTGTCGTCGTGTGTGTCGTGTGTGTCCGTGTGTGTCCGTGTGTGTCCGTGTGTGTCCGTGTGTGTCCGTGTGTGTCGTGTGTCCGTGTGTGTCCGTGTGTGTCCGTTGTGTCCTGTGTCCGTGTGTGTGTGCGTGTGTGTCCGTGTGTGTGTCCGTGTGTGTCCGTGTGTGTCCGTGTGTGTCCGTGTGTGTGTGTCCGTGTGTGTCCGTGTGTGTCCGTGTGTGTGTCCGTGTGTGTCCGTGTGTGTCCGTGTGTGTCCGTGTGTGTCCGTGTGTGTCCGTGTCTCCGTGTGTCTCCGTGCGTGTCCGTGCGTGTCCGTGCGTGTCCGTGCGTGTCCGTGTGTGTCCGTGTGTGTGTCCGTGTGTGCGTCCGTTTGTGCCTCCGTTTGTGCGTCCGTTTGTGCGTCCGTTTGTTCGTCCGTGTGTGCGTCTGTGTGTGCGTCCGTGTGTGCGTCCGTGTGTGCGTCCGTGTGTGCGTCCGTGTGTGCGTCCGTGTGTGTGTCCGTGTGTGTCCGTGTGTGTGTCCGTGTGTGTGTCCGTGTGTGTGTGTGTGTCCGTGTGTGTCCGTGTTTTTTTTTTATGTAAATATTTTTATTATCAGCATGCTCCATTACACAATTTGGTAGTATTACATGCATTTAAATTACTAAATATCGAATTTCAAAAACTTATACTAAACAGTAATGTATCTTATACTACATATATGTACTTACAATTTAAATACTAAGACTAATTTAACAATAACATTTTGATGTGGATAAAATAAGTAATAATTTTAAGATTATCACTAACTGAAAACTTATATGGCGTACATTACATAAAATGTGTTACGTGAGAATTCTAAAAGACTAGTTTAATTAATAATTACTCTAACGCTAAGAGTAACATATTATTCTACTAACAATTCAAAATTTACTGTTCTAATAAATTCTAAAAATGGTTTCAAAAAGTTTTGTGTTAGTTCTGATTTGATTACTGGCCAAGTTCCTCCTTTCGTAGTTATAGCACTAATTAATACATTTCTTTCTAGGTCTAATCTACTACAGTCATAAATTAAATGATCCACAGATTGTTCACCACGTTTTCATACACATTCTGAATTGTCAATTAATTTAAGCCTGTGCAAATAATTTTTAATTTTGCCATGTCCACTTAAGATGGTAGTAATGTCTGGTGTTATTCTAATATTAGTTTTTAGTCTCTGACGTACTGATGGAAAAAAGGATTTAGTTAAAACACCATTCGTTGAATCATCCCACTCTGATTGCCACTGTGAAACACTTTCTTTGTCTAAAAATTTCAAAACTGATTCCTTTGGAATTTTATTATATACCTCTTGCAGGCTTGGTTGTATTGCTGCATCTTTTGCATATCTATTCGCCGTTTCATTTCCTTCGCTGAAATTAAGAAATTTTGTCCACTTAAAGTATATTTTCCAACTATTCTCAAGCATTATTTGTATATTCATTCTAATGTCACAAATTATAGGTTTTTGATTAGCAAAATTTTCTAAAGAGCTTATTGATGTTTAATTATCAGTAATAATCCTTAAAGTTTCTTCTGAATTTAATAACTTTTTAACCTGAAGTTTCTTTAAAGCTTTTAAAATTGCTACATTTTCCGCTTGTTGAACAGTACATTTATTATTTAATTTCCCTTTTATAATAAATTGTAATAACATATTTTTGTAAACAACAGCAGCGCAACCAATGTTATTGTTAATTTTACTGCCAGCTGTAAAAAGTTGAAATATTGTGTGTCCGTGCGTGTCCGTGTGTGTGTCCGTGTGTGTGTCCTTGTGTGTGTCCGTGTGTGTGTGTCCGTGTGTCCGTGTGTGTCCGTGTGTGTGTCCGTGTGCGTGTGCGTGTGCGTGTCCGTGTGCGTGTCCGTGTGCGTGTCCGTGTGCGTGTCCGTGTGCGTGTCCGTGTGCGTGTGCGTGTGCGTGTGCGTGTCCTGTGTCCGTGTATGCGTGTCCGTGTGCGTGTCCGTGTGGTGTCCCTGTGCGTGTCCGTGTGCGTGTCCGTGTGCGTGTCCGTGTGCGTGTCCGTGTGAGTGTCCGTGTGTGTGTCCGTGTGCGTGTCCGTGTGCGTGTCCGTGTGCGTGTTCGTGTGTCGTGTCCGTGTGCGTGTCCGTGTGCGTGTCCGTGTGCGTGTCCGTGTGCGTGTCCGTGTGCTGTCCGTGTCCGTGACCGGGTGCGTGTCCGTGTGCGTGTCCGTGTGCGTGTCCGGGTGGGTGTCCGTGTGCGTGTCCGTGTGCGTGTCCGTGTGCGTGTCCGTGTGCGTGTCCGTGTGCGTGTCCGTGTGCGTGTCCGTGTGCGTGTCCGTGTGCGTGTCCGTGTGCGTGTCCGTGTGCGTGTCCGTGTGCGTGTCCGTGTGCGTGTCCGTGTGCGTGTCCGTGTGCGTGTCCGTGTGCGTGTGCGTGTGCGTGTCCGTGTGCGTGTCCTTGTGTGTGTCCGTGTGTGTGTGTCCGTGTGTGTGTGTGTCCGTGTGTGTGTCCGTGTGCGTGTGCGTGTTCGTGTGCGTGTCCGTGTGCGTGTGCGTGCGTGTGTGTGCGTGTCCGTGTGCGTGTCCTGTGTGTGTCCGTGTGCCGTGTGGTGTCCGTGTGCTGTGTCCGTGTCGTGCGTGTGTGTGCGTGTCCGTGTGCGTGTCCGTGTGCGTGTCCGTGTGCGTGTCCGTGTGCGTGTCCGTGTGTGTGTCCGTGTGTGTCCGTGTCGTGTGCGTGTCCGTGTGCGTGTCCGTGTGCGTGTCCCTGTGCGTGTCCGTGTGCGTGTCCGTGTGCGTGTCCGTGTGCGTGTCCGTGTGTCGTGTGTCCGTGTGCGTGTCCGTGTGTGTCGTGTGTCCGTGTGTCGTGTGCGTGTCCGTGTGCGTGTCCGTGTGCGTGTCCGTGTGCGTGTCCGTATGTGTGCCGTGTGTGTCCGTGTGCGTGTCCGTGTGCGTATCCGGGTGCGTGTCCGTGTGCGTGTCCGTGTGTGCGTGTCCGTGTGCGTGTCCGTGTGCGTGTCCGTGTGCGTGTCCGTGTGCGTGTCCGTGTGCGTGTCCGTGTGCGTGTGTCCGTGTGCGTGTCCGTGTGCGTGTCCGTGTCGTGTCCGTGTGCGTGTCCGTGTGCGTATCCGTGTGCGTGTCCGTGTGCGTGTCCGTGTGCGTGTCCGTGTGCGTGTCCGTGTGCGTATCCGTGTGCGTGTCCATGTGCATGTCCGTGTGCGTGTCCGTGTCGTGTCCGTGTGTGCGTCTGCGTGTGCGTGTCCGTGTGCGTGTCCGTGTGCGTGTCCGTGTGCGTGTCCGTGTGCGTGTCCGTGTGCGTGTCCGTGTGCGTGTCCGTGTGCGTGTCCTTGTGTGTGTCCGTGTGTGTGTCCGTGTGCGAGTGTGTGTCCGTGTGTGTGTCCGTGTGCGTGTGCGTGTTCGTGTGCGTGTCCGTCTGCGTGTCCGCGTGCGTGTCCGTGTGCGGGTCCGGGGGCTTTCCGTGTGCGTGTCCGTGTGCGTGTCCGTGTGCGTGTCCGTGTGCGTGTCCGTGTGCGTGTCCGTGTGCGTGTCCGTTGCGTGTCCTGTGTCCGTGTGTGTCCGTCCGTGTGTGTGTGTCCGTGTGTGTGTCCGTGTGCGTGTGTCGTGTCGTGTGCGTATCCGGTCTGCGTGTCCGTGTGCGTGTCCGTGTGCGTGTCCGTGTGCGTGTCCGTGTGCGTGTCCGTGTGCGTGTCCGTGTGCGTGTCCGTGTGCGTGTCCGTGTGCGTGTCCGTGTGCGTGTCCGTGCGTGTCCGTGTGCGTGTCCGTGTGCGTGTCCGTCGTGTCGTGTCCGTGTGCGTGTCCGTGTGCGTGTCCGTGTGCGTGTCCGTGTGCGTGTCCGTGTGTGTCCGTGTGCGTGTCCGTGTGCGTGTCCGTGTGCGTGTCCGTGTGCGTGTCCGTGTGCGTGTCCGTGTGCGTGTCCGTGTGCGTGTCCGTGTGCGTGTCCGTGTGCGTGTCCGTGTGCGTGTCCGTGTGCGTGTCCGTGTGCGTGTCCGTGTGCTGTCCGTGTCCGTGCCCGGGTGCGTGTCCGTGTGCGTGTCCGTGTGCGTGTCCGTGTGCGTGTCCGGGTGCGTGTCCGTGTGCGGGTCCGTGTGCGTGTCCGTGTGCGTGTCCGTGTGCGTGTCCGTGTGCGTATCCGTGTGCGTGTCCGTGTGCGTGTCCGTGTGCGCGTCCGTGTGCGTGTCCGTGTGCGTATCCGGGTGCGTGTCGTGTGCATGTCCGTGTGCGTGTCCGTGTGGGTGTCCGTGTGCGTGTCCGTGTGCGTGTCCGTGTGCGTGTCCGTGTGCGTGTCCGTGTGCGTGTCCGTGTGCGTGTCCGTGTGCGTGTCCGTGTGCGTGTCCGTGTGCGTGTCCGTGTGCGTGTCCGTGTGCGTGTCCGTGTGCGTGTCCGTGTGCGTGTCCGTGTGCGTGTCCGTGTGCGTGTCCGTGTTCGTGTCCGTGTGCGTGTCCGTGTGCGTCCGTATGTGCCGTGTGCGTGTCCGTGTGCGTGTCCGTGTGCGTGTCCGTGTGCGTGTCCGTGTGCGTGTCCGTGTGCGTGTCCGTGTGCGTGTCCGTGTGCGTGTCCGTGTGCGTGTCCGTGTGCGTGTCCTGTGTCGTGTCCGTGTGCGTGTCCGTGTGCGTGTCCGTGTGCGTGTCCGTGTGCGTGTCCGTGTGCGTGTCCGTGTGCGTGTCCGTGTGCGTGTCTGTGTGCGTGTCCGTGTGCGTGTCCGTGTGCTGTCCGTGTGTGTGTGTGCTGTCGTGTGCGTGTCCGTGTGCGTGTCCGTGTGCGTGTCCGTGTGCGTGTCCGTGTGGCGTGTCCGTGTGCGTGTCCGTGTGCGTGTCCGTGTGCGTGTCCGTGTGCGTGTCCGTGTGCGTGTCCGTGTGCGTGTCCGTGTGCGTGTCCGTGTGTGTGTGCGTGTCCGTGTGCGTCCGTCCGTGTGCGTGTCCGTGTGCGTGTCCGTGTGCGTGTCCGTGTGCGTGTCCGTGTGCTGTGTCTGCGTGTGCGTGTCCGTGTGCGTGTCCGTGTGCGTCGTGTGCGTGTCCGTGTGCGTGTCCGTGTGCGTGTGTGTGCGTGTCCGTGTGCGTGTTCGTGTCCGTGTGCGTGTCCGTGTGCGTGTCCGTGTGCGTGTCCGTGTGCGTGTCCGTGTGCGTGTCCGTGTGCGTGTCCGTGTTCGTGTCCGTGTGCTGTGTCCGTGTGCGTGTCCGTGTGTGTCGTGTCCGTGTGCGTGTCGTGCGTTCCGTGCGTGTCCGTGTGCGTGTCCTGTGTCGTGTCCGTGTGCGTGTCCGTGTGCGTGTCCGTGTGTGCCGTGTGCGTGTCCGTGTGCGTGCGTGTGCGTGTTCGTGTGCGTGTTCCGTCTGCGTGTCCGTGTGCGTGTCGTGTGTGCGTGTCCGTGTGCGTGTCCGTGTGCGTGTCCGTGTGCGTGACCGTGTGCGTGTCCGTGTGCGTGTCGTGTGCGTGTCCGTGTGCGTGTCCGTGTGCGTGTCCGTGTGCGTGTCCGTGTCGTGTCCGTGTGCGTGTCCGTGTGCGTGTCCGTGTGCGTGTCCGTGTGCGTGTCCGTGTGCGTGTCGTGTGCGTGTCCGTGTGCGTGTCCGTGTGTGTCCGTGTTGCGTGTCCGTGTGCGTGTCCGTGTGCGTGTCCGTGTGCGTGTCCGTCTGCGTGTCCGCGTGTGTCCGTGTGCGTATCCGGGTGCATGTCGTGTGCGTGTCCGTGTGCGTGTCCGTATGCGTGTCCGTGTGGGTGTCCGTGTGCGTGTCCGTGTGTGTGTCCGTGTGCGTGTCCGTGTGCGTGTCCGTGTGCGTGTCCGTGTGCGTGTCCGTGTGCGTGTCCGTGTGCGTGTCCGTGTGCGTGTCCGTGTGCGTGTCCGTGTGCGTGTCCGTGTGCGTGTCCGTGTGCGTGTCCGTGTGTGCGTGTCCGTGTGCGTGTCCGTGTGCGTGTCCGTGTGCGTGTGTGTCCGTGTGCGTGTCCGTGTGCGTGTGTGTCGTGTGTGTGTGTCCGTGTGCGTGTCCGTGTGCGTGTCCGTGTGCGTGTGCGTGTGCGTGTCCGTGTGCGTGCGTGTCCGTGTGCGTGTCCGTGTGTGCGTGTGCGTGTGCGTGTGCGTGTCCGTGTGCGTGTCCTGTGTGTGTGTGTCCGTGTGTGTGTCCGTGTGTCGTGTGGTGTCCGTGTGCGTGTCCGTGTGCGTGTCCGCGTGTTCGTGTGCGTGTCCGTCGTGCGTGTGCGTGTCTGTGCGTGTCCGTGTGCGTGTCCGTGTGCGTGTCCGTGTGCGTGTCCGTGTGCGTGTCCGTGGTGTCCGTGTGCGTGTCCGTGTGCGTGTCCGTGTGCGTGTCCGTGTGCGTGTGCGTGTCCGTGTGCGTGTCCGTGTGCGTGTGTCCGTGTGCGTGTCCGTGTGCGTGTCCGTGTGCGTGTCCGTGTGCGTCGTGTGTGCGTGTCCGTGTGCGTGTCCGTGTGCGTGTCCGTGTGCGTGTCCGTGTGGCGTGTCCGTGTGCGTGTCCGTGTGCGTGTCCGTGTGCGTGTCCGTGTGCGTGTCCGTGTGCGTGTCCGTGTGCTGTCTGTCTGTCCGTGTGCGTGTCCGTGTGCGGTGTCCGTGTGCGTGTCCGTGTGCGTGTCCGTGTGCGTGTCCGTGTGCGTGTCCGTGTGCGTGTCCGTGTGCGTGTCCGTGTGCGTGTCCGTGTGTGTGCGTGTCCGTGTGCGTGTCCGTGTGCGTGTCCGTGTGCGTGTCCGTGTGCGTGTCCGTGTGCGTGTCCGTGTGCGTGTCCGTGTCGTGTCGTGTGTCCGTGTGCGTGTCCGTGTGCGTGTCCGTGTGCGTGTCGTGTGCGTGTCGTGTGCGTGTCCGTGTGCGTGGTCCGTGTGCGTGTCCGTGTGCGTGTCCGTGTGCGTGTCCGTGTGCGTGTCCGTGTGCGTGTCCGTGTGCGTGTCCGTGTGCTGTGTCCGTGTGCGTGTCCGTGTGCGTATGCGTGTCCGTGTGCGTGTCGTGTGCTGTCCGTGTGCGTGTCCGTGTGCGTGTCCGTGTGCGTCTCCGTGTCGTGCCCGTGTGCGTGTCGTGTGTGTCCGTGTGCGTGTCCGTGTGCGTGTCCGTGTGCGTGTCCGTGTGCGTGTCCGTGTGCGTGTCCGTGTGCGTGTCGTCGTGTGCGTGTCCGTGTGCGTGTCCGTGTGCGTGTCCGTGTGCGTGTCCGTGTGCGCGTGTCCGTGTGCGTGTCCGTGTGCGTGTCCGTGTGCGTGTCCGTGTGCGTGTGTCCGTGTGTCGGTGTGTCCGTGTGTCCGTGTGCGTGTGCGTGTCCGTGTGCGTGTCCGTGTGCGTGTCCGCGTGTGTCGTTGCGTGTCCGTGTGCGTGCCCGTGTGCGTGTCCGTGTGCGTGTGTGTCCGTGTGCGTGTCCGTGTGCGTGTCCGTGTGCGTGTCCGTGTGCGTGTCCGTGTGCGTGCCCGTGTGCGTGTCCGTGTGCGTGTCCGTGTGCGTGTCCGTGTGCGTGTCCGTGTGAGTGTCCGTGTGCGTGTCCGTGTGCCGTGTCCGTGTGCGTGTCCGTGTGGTGTCCGTGTGCGTGTCGTGTGTGTCCGTGTCGTGCGTGTGCGTGTCCGTGTGCGTGTCCGTGTCGTGTCCGTGTGCGTGTTCGTGTGCGGGTGTGTCGTGTGCGTGTCCGTGCGTTGCGTGTCCGTGTGCGTGTCCGTGTGTCCTGTGTGTCCGTGTGCGTGTCCGTGTGCGTGTCCGTGTGCGTGTGTCCGTGTGTGCGTGTCGCCTGTCGTGTGTGCGTGTCCGTGTGCGTGTCCGTGTGCGTGTCCGTGTGCGTGTCCGTGTGCGTGTCCGTGTGCGTGTCCGTGTGTGTGCGTGTGTCCGTGTGCGTGTCCGTGTGCGTGTCCGTGTGCGTGTCCGTGTGCGTGTCCGTGTGCGTGTCCGTGTGCGTGTCCGTGTGCGTGTCCGTGTTGCGTGTCGTGTGCGTGTCCGTGTGCGTGTCCGTGTGCGTGTCCGTGTGCGTGTCCGTGTGCATGTCCGTGTGCGTATCCGTGTGTGTCGTGTGGTGTCCGTGTGCGTGTCCGTGTGCGTGTCGTGTTGTGCGTGTCCGTGTGCGTGTCCGTGTCGTGCGTGTGTCCGTGTGTTCCGTGCGTGTGTGTCGTGTCCGTGTGCGTGTCCGTGTGCGTGTCCGTGTGCGTGTCCGTGTGCGTGTCCGTGTGCGTGTCCGTTTGGGTGTCCGTGTGCGTGTCCGTGTGCGTGTCCGTGTGCGTGCCGTGTGCGTGTCCGTGTGCGTGTCCGTGTGCGTGTCCGTGTGCGTGTCCTTGTGTGTGTCCGTGTGCGTGTGTCCGTGCGTGCGTGTCCGTGTGCGTGTCCGTGTGCGTGTCCGTGTGCGTGTCCGTGTGCGGTGCGTGTCCGTGTGCGTGTCCGTGTGCGTGTCCGTGTGCGTGTCCGTGTGCGTGTGCGTGTGCGTGTCCGTGTGCGTGTCCGTGTGTGTCCGTGTGCGTGTCCGTGTGCGTGTCCGTGTGCGTGTCCGTGGTGTCCGTGTGCGTGTGTGCGTGTGTGTCCGTGTGCGTGTCCGTGTGCGTGTCCGGTGCGTGTCCGTGTGCGTGTCCGTGTGCGTGTCCGTGTGCGTGTGTCCGTGTGCGTGTCCGTGTGCGTGTCCGTGTGGTGTCCGTGTGCGTGTCCGTGTGTCCGTGTGCGTGTCCGTGTGCGTGTCCGTGTGCGTGTCCGTGTGCGTGTCCGTGTGCGTGTCCGTGTGCGTGTCCGTGTGCGTGTGCGTGTCCGTGTGCGTGTCCGTGTGCGTGTCCGAGTGCGTGTCCGCGTGCGTGTCCGTGTGCTGTCCGTGTCGTGCGTGTGCGTGTCCGTGTGTGCGTGTTCCGTGTGCGTGTCCGTGTGCGTGTCCGTGTGCGTGTCCGTGTGCGTATCCGTGTGCGTGTCCGTGTGCGTCGTCCGTGCGTGCGTGTCCGTGTGTGTGTCCGTGTGCGTGTCCGTGTGCGTGTCCGTGTGCGTGTCCGTGTGCGTGTCCGTGTGCGTGTCCGTGTGCGTGTCCGTGTGCGTGTCGTGCGTGTCGTTCGTGTCCGTGTGTGTCGTGTCCGTGTGCGTGTCCGTGTCGTGTGTGTGCGTCCGTGTGCGTGTCCGTGTGCGTGTCCGTGTGCGTGTCCGTGTGCGTGTCTGTGTGCCGTGTCCGTGTGCGTGTCCGTGTGCGTGTCCGTGTGCGTGTCCGTGTGCGTGTCCGTGTGCGTGTCCGTGTGTGCGTGTCCGTGTGCGTGTCCGTGTGCGTGTCCGTGTGCGTGTCCGTGTGCGTGTCCGTGTGTCCGTGTGTGTCCGTGTGCGTGATGTGCGTGTCCGTGTGTGCTGTGTCCGTGTGCGTGTCGTGTCCGTGTGCGTGTCCGTGTGCGTGTCCGTGTGCGTGTCCGTGTGCGTGTCCGTGTGCGTGTCCGTGTGCGTGTCCGTGTGCGTGTCCGTGTGCGTGTCCGTGTGCGTGTCCGTGTGCGTCGTGTGCGTGTCCGTGTGCGTGTCCGTGTGCGTGTCCGTGTGTCGGTGTCCGTGTGCGTTGTGCGTGCGTGTGTGCGTGTGTCCGTGTGCGTGTCCGTGTGCGTGTCCGTGTGCGTGTGCGTGTCCGTGTGCGTGTCCGTGTGCGTGTGTGCGTGTCCGTGTGCGTGTCCGTGTGCGTGTCCGTGTGCGTGTCCGTGTGCGTGTCGTGCGTGTCGTGTCCGTGTGTGTCGTGTCCGTGTGCGTGTCCGTTGTCCTGTGCGTGTCCGTGTGCGTGTCCGTGTGCGTGTCCGTGTGCGTGTCCGTGTGCGTTCCGTGTGCGTGTCCGTGTGCGTGTCGTGTGCGTGTGTGCGTGTCCGTGTGCGTGTCCGTGTGGTGTCCGTGTGTCGTGTCCGTGTGCGTGTCCGTGTGCGTGTCCGTGTGCTGTCGTGTCCGTGTGCGTGCGTGTCCGTGTGCGTGTCCGTGTGCGTGTGTGCGTGCGTGTCCGTGTGCGTGTCCGTGTGCGTGTCCGTGTGCGTGTCCGTGTGCGTGTCGTGTCCGTGTGTGTCCGTGCGTTCCGTGTGCGTGTCCGTGTGCGTGTCCGTGTGCGTGTCCGTGTGCGTGTCCGTGTGCGTGTCCGTGTGCGTGTCCGTGTGCGTGCCTGTGCGTGTCCGTGTGCGTGTCCGTGTGCGTGTCCGTGCGTGTCCGTGTGCGTGTCCGGGTGCGTGTCCGTGTGCGTGTCCGTGTGCGTGTCCGTGTGCGTGTCCGGGTGCGTGTCCGTGTGCGTGTCCGTGTGCGTGTCCGTGTGCGTGTCCGTGTGCGTGTCCGTGTGCGTGTCCGTGTGCGTGTCCGTGTGCGTGTCCGTGTGCGTGTCCGGGTGCGTGTCCGTGTGCGTGTCCGTGTGCGTGTCCGTGTGCGTGTCCGTGTGCGTGTCCGTGTGCGTGTCCGTGTGCGTGTCCGTGTGCGTGTCCGTGTGCGTGTCCGTGTGCGTGTCCGTGTGCGTGTCCGTGTGCGTGTCCGTGTGCGTGTCCGTGTGCGTGTCCGTGTGCGTGTCCGTGCTGCGTGTCCGTGTGCGTGTCCGTGCGTGTCCTGTCGTGTCCGTGTGCGTGTCCGTGTGCGTGTCCGTGTGCGTGTCCGTGTGCGTGTCCGTGTGCGTGTCGTTGCGTGTCCGTGTGCGTGTCCGTGTGCGTTCCGTGTGCGTGTCGTGTGCGTGTCCGTGTGCGTGTCCGTATGGGTGTCCGTGTGCGTGTCCGTGTGCGTGTGTGTTGTGTGCCGTGTGCGTGTCCGTGTGCGTGTCCGTGTGCGTGTCCGTGTGCGTGTCCGTGTGCGTGTCCGTGTGCGTGTCCGTGTTCGTGTCGTGTGCGTGTCCGTGTGCGTGTCCGTGTTCGTGTCCGTGTGCGTGTCCGTGTGCGTGTCCGTGTGCGTGTCCGTGTGTGCGTGTCGTGTGCGTGTGCGTGTGCGTGTCCGTGTGCGTGTCCGTGTGCGTGTCCGTGTGCGTGTCCGTGTGCGTGTGTGCGTGTCCGTGTGCGTGTCCGTGTGCGTGTCCGTGCGTGTCTGCGTGTCCGTGTGCGTGTCCGTGTGCGTGTCCGTGTGCGTGTCCGTGTGCGTGTCCATGTGCGTGTCCGTGTGCGTGTCCGTGTGCGTGTCCGTGTGCGTGTCCGTGTGCGTGTCCGTGTGCTGTGTCCGTGTGCGTGTCCGTGTGCGTGTCCGTGTGCGTGTCCGTGTGCGTGTCCGTGTGCGTGTCCGCGTGTGCGTGTCCGTGTGCGTGTCCGTGTGCGTGTCCGTGTGCGTGTCCGTGTGCGTGTCCGTGTGCGTGTCCGTGTGCGTGTCCGTGTGCGTGTCCGTGTGCGTGTCCGTGTGCGTGTCCGTGTGCGTGTCCGTGTGCGTGTCCGTGTGCGTGTCCGTGTGCGTGTCCGTGTGCGTGTCCGTGTGCGTGTCCGTGTGCGTGTCCGTGTGCGTGTCCGTGTGCGTGTCCGTGTGCGTGTCCGTGTGCGTGTCCGTGTGCGTGTCCGTGTGCGTGTCCGTGTGCGTGTCCGTGTGCGTATCCGGGTGCGTGTCGTGTGCGTGTCCGTGTGCGTGTCCGTGTGCGTGTCCGTGTGCGTGTCCGTGTGCGTGTCCGTGTGCGTGTCCGTGTGCGTGTCCGTGTGCGTGTCCGTGTGCGTGTCCGTGTGTGTGTGCCGTGTGCGTGTCCGTGTGCGGGTCCGTGTGCGTGTCCGTGTGCGTGTCCGTGTGCGTGTCCGTGTGCGTGTCCGTGTGCGTGTCCGTGTGCGTGTCCGTGTGCGTGTCCGTGTGCGTGTCCGTGTGCGTGTCCGTGTGCGTGTCCGTGTGCGTGTCCGTGTGCGTGTCCGTGTGCGTGTCCGTGTGCGTGTCCGTGTGCGTGTCCGTGTGCGTGTCCGTGTGCGTGTCCGTGTGCGTGTCCGTGTGCGTGTCCGTGTGCGTGTCCGTGTGCGTGTGCGTGTGCGTGTGCGTGTCCGTGTGCGTGTCCGTGTGCGTGTCCGTGTGCGAGTCCGTGTCGTGTCCGTGTCGTGTCCGTGTCGTGTCCGTGTGCGTGTCCGTGTGCGTGTCCGTGCGTGTCCGTGTGCGTGTCCGTGTGCGTGTCCGTGTGCGTGTCCGTGTGCGTGTCCGTGTGCCGTGTGCGTGTCCGTGTGCGTGTCCGTGTGCCGTGTGTGCGTGTCCGTGTGCGTGTCCGTGTGCGTGTCCGTGTGCGTGTCCGTGTGCGTGTCGTGTGCGTGTCCGTGTGCGTGTCCGTGTGCGTGTCCGTGTGCGTGTGTGTGCGTCCGTGTGCGTGTCCGTGTGCGTGTCCGTGTGCGTGTCCGTGTGCGTGTCCGTGTGCTGCCGTGTGCTGTCCGTGTCCGTGCCCGGGTGCGTGTCCGTGTGCGTGTCCGTGTGCGTGTCCGTGTGCGTGTCCGTGTGCGTGTCCGTGTGCGTGTCCGTGTGCGTGTCCGTGTGCGTGTCCGTTTGCGTGTCCGTGTGCGTGTCCGTGTGTGTGTCCGTGTGCGTGTCCGTGTGCGTGTCCGTGTGCGTGTCCGTGTGCGTGTCCGTGTGCGTGTCCGTGTGCGTGTCGTGCGTGTCGTGTGTGCCGTGTGCGTGTCCGTGTGCGTGTCCGTGTGCGTGTCCGTGTGCGTGTCCTGTGCGTGTTCCGTGTGCGTGTCCGTGTGCGTGTCCGTGTGCGTGTCCGTGTGCGTGTCCGTGTGCGTGTCCGTGTGTGCGTGTCCGTGTGCGTGTCCGTGTGCGTGTCCGTGTGCGTGTCTGTCGTGTGCGTGTCCGTGTGCGTGTCCGTGTGCGTGTCCTGTGCGTGTCGCTGTGCGTGTCCGTGTGCGTGTCCGTGTGCGTGTCCGTGTGCGTGTCCGTGTGCGTGTCCGTGTGCGTGTCCGTGTGCGTGTCCGTGTGCGTGTCCGTGTGCGTGTCCGTGTGTCGTCGTTGTGCGTGTCGTGTGCGTGTGCGTGTGCTGTGCCGTGTGTGCGTGTGTGTGCGTGTCCGTGTGCGTGTCCGTGTGCGTGTCCGTGTGCGTGTCCGTGTGCGTGTCCGTGTGCGTGCGTGTGCGTTCCGTGTGCGTGTCGTGTGCGTGTCCGTGTGCGTGTCCGTGTGCGTGTCCGATGTGCGTGTCCGTGTGCGTGTGTGCCGTGTGCGTGTCCGTGTGCGTGTCCGTGTGCGTGTCCGTGTCGTGCTGTGTGTGCCGTGTGTGCGTGTCCGTGTGCGTGTCCGTGTGCGTGTCCGTGTGCGTGTCCGTGCGTGTCCGTGTGCGTGTCCGTGTGCGTGTCCGTGTGCGTGTCCGTGTGCGTGCGTGTCCGTGTGCGTGTCCGTGTGCGTGTCCGTGTGCGTGTCCGTGTGTGCGTGTCGCGTGTGCGTGTCCGTGTGCGTGTCCGTGTGCGTGTCCGTCGTGCGTGTCTGTCGTGCGTGTCCGTGTGCGTGCGTGTGCGTGGTCCGGTGCTGTGCCGTGTGCGTGTCCGTGTGCGTGTCCGTGTGCGTGTCCGTGTGCGTGTCCGTGTGCGTGTCCGTGTGCGTGTCCGTGTGCGTGTCCGGTGTGCGTGTCCGTGTGCGTGTCCGTGCTGCGTGTCGTGCGTGCGTGTCCGTGTGCGTGGTCCGTGTGCGTGTCCGTGTGCGTGTCCGTGTGCGTGTCCGTGTGCGTGTCCGTGTGCGTGTCCGTGTGCGTGTCCGTGTGCGCTGCGTGTCCGTGTGCGTGTCCGTGTGCGTGTCCGTGTGCGTGTCTGTGCGATGTCCGTGTGCGTGTCCGTGTGCGTGTGCCGTGTGCGTGTCCGTGTGCGTGTCGTGTGCGTGTCCGTGTGCGTGTCCGTGTGCGTGTCCGTGTGCGTGTCCGTGTGCGTGTTCGTGTGCGTGTCCGTGTGCGTGTCCGTGTGCGTGTCTGTGCGTGTCGTGCGTGTCTCGTGTGCGTGTCCGTGTGCGTGTCCGTGTGTCGTGTCCGTGTGTGTGCGTATTGTGCGTGTCCGTGTGTGTGTCCGTGTGCGTGTCGTGTGCGTGTCCGTGTGCGTGTCTCGTGCGTCGTGCGTCCGTGTGCGTGTCGTGTGCGTGCTCCGTGGTGCGTGCGTCCGTGTGCGTGTCCGTGTGCGTGTCCGTGTGCGTGTCTCGTGTGCGTGTCGCGTTGTGCGTGTCTGTGCGTGCTGTGCGGTGTCCGTGTGCGTGTCGCTGTGTGCGTGCGTGTGCGTGCGTGTGCGTGTGCCGTGTGTGCGTGTGTGCGTGTCTGTGGTGCGTGTGTGTCCGTGTTTGCGTGTCGTGTGCGTGTTCGTGTGCGTGTCCGTGCTGCGTGTCGCGTGGCGTGTCTGTGTGCGTTGTCGCGTGTGCGTGTCCGTGTGCGTGTCTGTGTGCGTGTCGTGTGCGTGTCCGTGTGCGTGTCGTCGTGTGCGTGGTCCGTGTGCGTGGTGCGCGTGGGTGCGTGTCGTGTGCGTGTGTGCGTGGTGGCGTGTCCGTGTGCGTGTCCGTGTGCGTGTCCGTGTGCGTGTCGTGTGCGTGTCGTGTGCGTGTCGCTGTGTGCGTGTGCGTGTGTGCGTGTCCGTGTGCGTGTCGTGTGCGTGTCCGTGTGCGTGTCGTGTGCGTGTGTGTCGTCTGTGTGCGTGTCGTGCGTGTGCGTGCGTGTGCACGTGTGTGCGTGTGCCGTGTGCGTGCGTGTGCGTGTCCGTGTGCGTGTCGTGTGCGTGTCTGTGTGCGTGTGCGTGTGCGTGTCCGTGTGCTGTGTCCGTGTGCGTGTGCGCTGCGTGTGCGTGCCTGTGCGTGTCCGTGTGCGGTGTACCTGTGTGCGTGTGTCGTGTGGTCGTGTCCGTGTGCGTGTGCTGTGTGTCGTCGTGTGCGTGTCTGTGCTGTGCTGTGCCTGTTGTGCTGTGCTGTGGTGTCTGTGTGTGTCTGTGATGTCTGCGTGGCGTGTCGTGTGCGTGTGCTGTGCGTGTCGTGTACGTGTCGTGTGCGTGTGCGTCTGTGCGTGTGTGCTGTGCGTTTGTGTGCGTGCTGTCGTGTGCGTGTCGTGTGTCGTGCTCGTGTGCGTCTAGTGTGTGCGTGCTGTGCGTGTCGTGTGCGTGTCATGTGCGCGTGTGTGCGCGTGTGTGCGTGTGTGCGTGTGTGTGCGTGTGTGCGTGTGCGTGTGTGCGTGTGTGTGCGTGTGTGTGCGTGTCGTGTGCGTGTCGTGTGCGTGTCGTGCGTTGTGCGTGTCGTGTGGTGTCTGTGGTGTGTGGTGTTGTCGTGTCGTGTGCGTGCTGTGCGTGTCTGTGTGCTGTGCGCGTGTGCGTGTGTCGTGATGCGTTGTGCCGTATGCGTGTCGTGCTGCTGTCGTGCGTCTCTGTGCGTGTCTGTGCGTGTCTGTGCGTGTGCGTGTGCGTGTGCCGTGTGCGTGTGCGTGCGTGCGTGTGTGCGTGTGCGTGCGTGGTGTGCGTGTGCGTGCGTGTGCTTTCCGGTGTGCGTGCGTGTGCGTGCGTGTGGTGCGTGTACGTGCGTGTGCTGTGCGTGTGCGTGCGTGTGCGTGCGTGTGCGTGTGTGCGTGCGTGTGCGTGTCGTGTTCGTGTCGTGTGCGTGCGTGCGCGTGTCGTGTGCGTGCTGCTGGTGCGTGTCGTGCGTGTGCGTGCGTGTGCGTGTCGTGTGCGTGTGCGTGTGCTGTGGTGTGTGCGTGTGTGTGTGTCGTGCGTGTGGCGTGTGCGTGCGTGTGCGTGCTGTGCGTGCGTGTGTGCGTGTGCTGTGCGTGTGCGTGCGTGTGTGTGTGCGCGTGTGTGTGCGTGTGTGCGTGTGTGCGTGCGTGCGTGCGTGCGTGCGCTGTGTGTGTGTGTGTGTGTGTGTGTGTGTGTGTGTGTGTGTGTGTGTCTGTGTGTGTCTGTTGTGTGTGCGTGTGCGTGTGCGTGTGTGCGTGTCGTGTGGCGTTTGTGCGTGATGCGTCTGTGCGGTGTCATGTGTCGTTGTGTGTGGTGTGCATGTGCGTTGGTGCCGTGTGTGCGTGTTTACGTGTTTGCGTCTGTAGTGTGCTGTGTCGTCTGCGTGTTGTGGCTGTGTGCATTGTGCGTGTATGCGCGTTGCGTGTGCATGTGTGCGTGGTGCCGTGCGTGCGCAGTGCGGCGTGTGCGTGTGGCTTGTGCATTGCTCGTGTTGCGTTTGACGTGTGCGACTGCGTGTGCGGTTACGTGTGCTCGTTGTGCGTGTGTCTGTGGTTGGTGGTGTGTGTGGTGTGTGGTGTGTGTGGTGTGGTGGTTGTGTGTGTGTGGTGCTGTGTGTGGTGTGTGTTGTGTGGTGGTGTGGGGGGTGCGGTGCGTGCGTGGCCGTGTGGTGTTGTGTGGTGTGTGCGGTGTGTGTGCGTGTGTGCGTGTGCTGCGTGTGCGTGTGTGTGGGCGTGTGTGCGTTTGTGCGTGGTGCGTTGTGCGGTGTGCGTGTGCGTGTCGTGTGGCGTGCGTGGTGGTGCCGTGGTGTGTGCATGTGTCGTTGCGTTGTGTGCTGTGTGGTGTGCGTGTGCGCGTGTGCGTGTGCTGTGCATGGTGTGGTGTGCGTGGCCGTGCTGGGGTGTGCGTGTGTGCATTTGTGCTGTGTGTGCTGTGTGCTGCTGTGATGTGCGTGTGTGCGTTTGTAGTGTGCTGTTGTGCGTGTGTGTGCTGTGTGGTGTGTGCGTGTCGGTGCGTATGGGTGTGCAGTGTGATTGTGCTGTTGTGCTTTGCGTGGTGCGTTGTGCGTGTATGCTGTGTCGTTGTGTGGCGCATGTGCGTGTGTGCGTATGCGTGTATTCGTGTGTTCGTGTGTCGTGTGTGCGTGTCGTGCGTGTATGTTGTGTGTGCATGTGTGCTGTGCGTGTTGCGTGTTGTACGTGTGGCGCGTTGTGCGTGCTGCGCGTGTGTGTGTGTGCGTGTGTGCACTGTGTCGTGTTGTTGCTTGTGCGTGTGCGTGTGTGTCGTGTGTGTTGTGTGTGTGTGTGTGTGTGTGTGTGCGTGTGCGTGTGTGTGTGCGTGTGATGTGTGTGCTGTGTGTGTGTGCGTGTGTGTGTGGTGTGTGTGTGGGTGCGTGCGTGCGTGCGTGCGTGAACGTGTGTGTGTGTGTGTGGTGGTGTGTGCGTGTCCGTTGTGGTGTCCGGGTGCGTTGTCGTGTGCGTGTCCGTCCGTGCGTGTCCGTGTGGGTGTGCGCATGTGCGTGTCCGTTGTGCGTTGTCCGTGTGTGTGTCCGTGTGCGTGTCCGTGTGCGTGTCCGTGTGCTGTCTCGTGTCGTGCCCGTGTGCGTGTTCCGTGTGCGTGTCCGTGTGCGTGTCCGTGTGCGTATCCGGGTGCGTGTCGTGTGCGTGTCCGTGTGCGTGTCCGTGTGGGTGTCCGTGTGCGTGTCCGTGTGCGTGTCCGTGTGTGTGCCGTGTGCGTGTCCGTGTGCGTGTCCGTGTGCGTGTCCGTGTGCGTGTCCGTGTGCGTGTCCGTGTGCGTGTCCGTGTGCGTGTCCGTGTGCGTGTCCGTGTGTGTGCCGTGTGCGTGTCCGTGTGCGTGTCCGTGTGCGTGTCCGTGTGCGTGTCCGTGTGCGTGTCCGTGTGCGTGTCCGTGTGCGTGTCCGTGTGCGTGTCCGTGTGCGTGTCCGTGTGCTGTGTCCGTGCGTGCGTGTCCGTGTGGCGTGTCCGTGTGTGTCCGTGTGCGTGTCCGTGTGCGTGTCCGTGTCGTATCCGTGTGCGTGTCCGTGTGCGTGTCCGTGTGCGTGTCCGTGTGCGTGTCGTGTGCGTGTGTGCGTGCCGTGTGCGTGTCCGTGTGCGTGTCCGTGTGCGTGTCCGTGTGCGTGTCCGTGTGCGTGTCCGTGTGCGTGTCCGTGTGCGTGTCCGTGTGCGTGCCGTGTGCGTGCCCGTGTGCGTGTCCGTGTGCGTGTCCGTGTGCGTGTCCGTGTGCGTGTCCGTGTGCGTGTCCGTGTGCGTGTCCGTGTGCGTGTCCGTGTGCGTGTCCGTGTGCGTGTCCGTGTGCGTGTCCGTGTGCGTGTCCCTGTGCGTGTCCGTGTGCGTGTCCGTGTGCGTGTCCGTGTGCGTGTCCGTGTGCGTGTCCGTCTGCGTGTCCGTGTGCGTGTCCGTGTGCGTGTCCGTGTGCGTGTCCGTGTGCGTGTCCTTGTGCGTGTCCTTGTGCGTGTGCGTGTGCGTGTCCGTGTGCGTGTCCGTGTGCGTGTGCGTGTGCGTGCGTGTGCGTGTCCGTGTGCGGGTCCGTGTGCGTGTTCGTGTGCGTGTCCGTGTGCGTGTCTGTGCGTGTCTGTGCGTGTCTGTGCTTGTCTGTGCCTGTC
>JARFJB010002401.1:405000-417500 GCA_036346205.1 Vesta saturnalis | reverse complement strand
CTAGAATTTGTTGAACAATTTTATTGAAATTTTCGTCAACGATGTCTTCCATTAAAACAAACAAGCGATTACAATTTGAATAAAACCTAGTTCTAGTGAATTTTTGTGTTAGGATCGCCCTTGTATTACTACTGATATAAAAAAATAAAGTTGATGATGATTTCTCGGAGACGAAACGTCGAATAAAAGATTTGAAAACGCCGTCTAATAGAATTCAAAATATGACAATCTTTTAAAATAAATGAAGGAATTACGAAAAAAGAAGAACCAAAAAATCGCATTTGTTTTAAATCTCGGAAACGATAAACAATAATGAACTTTTGCAAACTACATGTTAACATGCCCAACATTTATTCATCTTTTCTCTTATTTAACCGCCTTCGTATCTCTCACCGCTTTCAACATCCCCATGCTGTTCATCTTTAGCTTGGACATGTTGTAGAGTACCTTGTTTGGAATGAAAATATATATTTTTAATTTTTGGCGTTGTTTATTATTATTGAAACGATTTCAGGTGTTTAAGCTGCCCCAAAATTATAATGATACTGCATTTTAACATGCAAAATGGAAAGTAAATTTTAGCATTCCCTCACGGCTTATTGCTGGTCCATCAATTTGCAGCAAATATTTAATTTCATTTATTTAACTGCCAGATTGCTTAAAAATGAGTGAAATACTTCAATATCTGCTTTTCAAAAGTTCGCTGCATCGTTAGTTTAATCTTTGTTCGGCAATTTAATTGTTGTCACTTCTCATTTATTAAAATTGCTTTATAATTTCAGATTATGTGTCTTGGAAATAATATTTTACTAGAAATGCGTAACGTTTTCGTCTTTAAGTCAAATCGGTTTTTTAGCTTGTTACTAATTCTTATCTACTCTAGATCTTTCATTATTCTCCATTTCTTATCTACGACTAGATACTTCATTAAAATTATTTATTTAATGAATCAAAACTGTTAACTTGCCATGAATTCTATTATTTTAATTAGAAATCATTTTACCTTCTAAAATAGTTGTTGTCATAATGACCTATAATTATGTTTACAATCTAGGCATTTCAATCCATTTAAATATAGTTCAGTGGACAATTTCCATAATACAAAATAGTTGCAATACGTGCATATTAAGTTTATCAGGTGCCACCGAACGGCGCCACAAACAGTTACATAAAAACTCGTAAATCCGTTTTGCAAGGATTCTGAAGACGAATTCTGGACTCGTTATTTTTAGAAATACTTTGCCAAAATTTTTTCGCTGCAAAGAGGAATGATAAAACTAGGATTCTATAGTAACAGTTTTTCATAGTTTAATTTAAAAGACGAGGAAGATCAGTTTAAAGGTACACAAACTTTAAGACCTTAGATATATCTTTTGTTCTATTCTAAATATTAAAAAGAAGTGTTTCTACACAATCCTAGATATCTTGTCTTTGATACACTCACAAAAATTCATAAAAAAAGAATTATAAATAAAGTCTCAGTAATTCTATGCCTGAACCCTTGCAAGCGATCGCTATGCAGTCGTGTGAGGTCCCTCTTAATATTATTATTATTGTCATAAGCTAAGAGCTTAATAAAATTCGATGTTATGCGGGGTGTCAGATATTTAAAACTCAATTTTATCTATTTTCAAACTTAAACGAATCGGCCTGTATTTTCGTCAGTTAAACAATTGCTTATTTAATTGTCTTTTCCTCGATATCAGATTTCCCTATACCTAATACCTTCGAAATTATTCCACTTTGGTTAAAACCATACCAACCCGCTCTTCAACAGAGTGAGAAGTGTAAAGGGTTTCCTGTTTAAACGGGGTTGCCAGTCGTGAACTGAGCCCTTGGCCGCACCAAATAGGTTTTTTGGCTTTAGAAAACGAAATTTCAAAGCGAAATCTAATTAAACACAAGGAACCACATCACGGAAAAGAAAAAACTCCCCTCAAAGTCTTTTATTATGTAAAAACTGCGTGGAGTAGGAATTCTTAAAAAGACGTGCATTGTCCTACTTCTGCTACTACAACCAGCTGCCCAGTAAAAGGACAGTGTATATCCATGATTCAATGAATAAGATAATAATAATAATAATAATACTGCGCAGCTTTCTCGGATCGGCTGACGTCACAGCGAGAGTAAAAGGTGCTCTAGCATGATACAATTCATTGTATCATGGTGCGCTAGTGTATACGAACGAGGTGCATTTTGCTAGGTTTTCAATTGTTTTGTGTGTGTTTTTTTAAGATTAAGCTTTTATTTTAGATTGTGGTAGTATTTAAGTGGTGTTATTTTTATATAAGTAGTGTATAGAGGCCAGAGCTACTCCACTTCAAGGTCACGTCGATCTCGTAAGCTATGCATAAAAAGTAGGTCATGAGTTCATTGAAGGTGAATACTGCGCTTCAAGCTAAAAATAGAAATTGCAATGTCAGCATCCTCATCATATTACAAGGTCACTCTGCGGTCAAACGTTTTGGCGGGAAATTTGTATGTCAAGGTCAGAAGCTAAAAATAGAAATTGCAATGTCATCATCATATTACAATTCTTAGAAGTCTAAAAATAATGTCGTCAAGGTCTAAGGTTATTGATCTGTAGGGGTATCGTATGACACTTCTTAGTGTTTCTAAACTAAAAGTAGGACAAGGTGGGTATTTAACAAGTTTAAACATGTAAGAGGTACTCAAATCAAGGACACATTTAGATCAAAATTTAAAGCTAAAAATAGAAATTGCTAGGTCAACATACTACAATTCTAAATCTACTCCACTTGAAGGTCACGACGACGACGATTTCGTAAGCTATGCATAAAAAGTAGGTCATGAGTTCATTGAAGGTGAATACTCCGCTTCAAGCTAAAAATAGAAATTGCAATGTCACCATCCTCATCATATTACAAGGTCACTCTGCGGTCAAACGTTTTGGCGGGAAATTTGTGTGTCAAGGCCAGAAGCTAAAAATAGAAATTGCAATGACATCATCATATTACAATTCTTAGAAGTCTAAAAATAGAGTTTTCAAGGTCAAATGTTATTGACCTACGGTGGTGTCATATTGCATTTCTTAGAAATATAAAAGGGTTCGAGTTGAAAAGCTAAAAAATAGAAAATCTAAGAATCGAATTTTCAGGGCCAAACTTTTTGGCGGGAAATATAAATTTTTGGAGCTGGTCAAGGTCAAAGCTAAAAATAGAAATTGCAATGTCATCATCATGTTACAATTCTTCGAAGTCTAAAAATAGAGCGGTCAAGGTCAAAGATTATTGACCGGTGGGGATATCATATGGCATTTCTTAGAAGTATAAAAATAGAATCAATTCATGGAAACAAGAAGAATGCGAGTTGTTGTCAATGCTAGGGCAAGGTCAAATGGTGCTTATATTGACTAAATTGGGTCAAGGTGAAATAATTTACTAAACTAAAAGTAGGTGTGTATTTAACAAGTTTAAACATGTTGTCATAGGTACTTAAGTCAAGGATACATTTTTGTGATATAAACCACAGCGAGGTGTGAATAGAAATTGCAATGTCATCATCATCATATTACAATTCTTAGAAGTCAAAAATAGAGTGGTCAAGGTCAAAGGTTATTGACCTGTAGGAGTATTGTATGACATTTCTGAGTTTATAATAACAGGCTTTCTTTGTGTGTGAATGATTCAGTAAACTTTTTATAGGCAAATATATAAGTTCAGCCTTTTCAAACAAAAAATCAATTTTTCTCGAAAACGGGCCAGAATTTGCCAAAAATAAATTAACCCCCCCATCTTCCCTTGTCGACTTTTCGACGTATCTAACACATATTTCAAATTGGGGCAGCTACCTCTAGTAGGTGATAGAAATATTTCAGCCTTTTCAAACGAAAAAATCTAAATGTAAAGCTAAAAATAGAAATTGCAATGTCATCATCATCATCAATTTTGAGTTGACACCGGAACTGTCCTATGTATTACTGCATCACGATTTTTTATGGTAGAGGGGAGAGTGTGCTTTGAGAATTACATCAATCAGCTAATCTGCATCTGATAATGTATAACTGCTACCATCAGAAGATGCTGTCCATTTTTGTATATCGCTCCAGGAGTGATATTGCTGTTTGTATTATAACGACTTTACTTGCTCGCAATTGTACTAGTACTAAACACTGTTGAGGAAATGATTCATCTGTAATTTACATATAGTGGGGTTGTAGTATGACCTTGGTATACTTTTAGCATAGACAACAACCTTTCATTCTTTTTGTTTCCATAAACTGATTCTATTTTTATATTTCTAAGAAATGTAATATGATACACACATGCAGGTCATTAATTACTCTTTGACCCCTGAAAACCCTATATTTAGATTTCTAAGAATTGTAGTATGATGGCCTAGCAATTTCTATTTTTAGCTTTAAATTTTGATCTAAATGTGTCCTTGATTTGAGTACCTCTTACATGTTTAAACTTGTTAAATACCCACCTTGTCCTACTTTTAGTTTAGAAAACTATTTCACCTTCACACCATTTAATCAATCTAAGTACCATTTGACCTTGATCTACATTTTAGCATACATACATAACAACCTATCATTCTTCATACTTCCATGAACTGATTCTATTTTTAGATTTCTAAGAAACTTAATATAATACCCCTGCAGGTCCTTACCCTTTGTCCTTAAAAACTCTATTTTTAAATTTTTAGATTTCTAAGAATTGTAATATGATCATGATGATGATGATGATGATGACATTGCAATTTCTATGTTTAGCTTTAAATTAGATTTTTTGCGTTTGAAAAGGCTGAACTTGAAAAAATTTCTTAAAAAATATTTCTATTGAAAATCAATACCGTAAAAATGTTCATTCATGAAGTTCGATATGGAATGGCTGAATGTTGCTGGTACGGCTAATGTCTGTGTCATCAACTATTCTTCTTGAGCTTGTATTAGGATTTTCGACTACCGATTCTAAGGTACGGAACTAATTTTCATGTCACTGATTGTCATGGCCCTTTTCTAGCGTGAAAGTCATATCAACCCTCTCTGGAATGTGATAAACTTCATTTTGTTTCTAAAAACTAATTTCATTGCTAATTAAAGAATAGAAAAATCAAAATATTTAATTAAAAGGGAAACTTTACTCCAAAATAAATTATAAATAAGTAAAATATGACTATTTTGTAAAGCCTGACATCAGCTATCTTGTTTAAAAAATATAAAATATTAATAGAAACAAGATTTAACGAAAACACATATAAAATTTAAATAACTTCGAAAATATTAGGTTTCGGTATAGGGATGCCTGATATTCATTGAAATGACAACTAAATAAGCAATTATTTAACTGACGAAATTACAGGGCGATCAATTTAAGTAAAACACGTTTTCGAAGTTTGAAGTTAGATAAAATCGAGCCGTAAATATATCTGACACATTTTTTTTTATTACAGTTCAATTACTATGATGTTGGTAGTTTGTACTCCAAATTTCATTAGATTTGATGTACAGGTTATATAATTATTCGGCTTTTGCAAAATCGCTGTGTTTTTAAAAAAAAGAAGTGAAATATTTCACAAATGGTACGACTTAGGTACAGGGAACTCTGAATAAAGAAGAATGGGAATTGACTGGAGAATTCAAATTTGCTAAAAAATTCGATATTCCCATTTAAAAAATATATTGTGAAATAAAAACTTTTTGGATCACCCTGTATATTTCAAAATAACATGCTTACAAAAACCGTCTACATACATATGGGGGCATTTTTTAAGAAAAATTTACCGTTTTCCCTAAAGCGACCGAGGCGTTACAAGTGGCCCACCTTGCATAATATAAATGCTCGAATAAACGAAAATTTTTAAAACCAGAACAGCAGTTTTTGAATGTTTTGGATGGTTTTATACTACACAATTCATTTGTCAAAGTAAATATCAGTTAATTACGTGACGCAAGGACTTTTTCAATCTCCCTACACTACACATTTTTGTGTAACTTTCGTTTGTAAATTTTACTTCAAACAAGTTATTGGACTTTCTTAATGGAACACTTTGTATAAAAGTGACAGAAAATTAACCAAAATTTATTCCTTCACAACCTTTAAAAAAACCTCCCGTAGTTCACTACAAATTTCAAATATTTATTAAAAATTGCAGTACGATCTGTACATTTTTATAACTATCTTTGCCGCTTATCTTAGTAGATGCATTTGATGATTGAGCATTCATTAGCAGTGCCATATTCATTTTTCTTCTATTACTGTTCACGTCAATGATATCGGATTCATACTATTTATGTAACCTAAGGCTCTAACCACAACGTTTTAAAAAAAGATTCGAATCAAAATAATCCCGTACTATTTATTACACACATAACCTAATTAAGTACGAAGGATGAATACTTACCTGATACATATTTAGGCATTCACTACATACACACTTCACTTGATCGCATATGTATAGTAAATCATTTATTGAAAAACATATATAAGATTCGACAAAATACTAAAGTAAAATATGCTTTGCATTAACCCTTACAAAGAAAATGTAGATAGTTAAAAGAATAGCGCGAAAGCACCGAGTACCAATGCTACGTTGCATTACTGTCCACATCGGTTCTACAAATTCAAATGACGTATAGCCCCATTAGCTTTTGATGCAGATCTAAGCTGCATTTTACTTCCCGACAACTCTTTCTACTATGTAAGGCCCAAATGGGACCTAGATCTAGAGTATAATTTTCACACCTGGGTTGGTGCTCCCCAACACGCTAGTATTCTAAGAAGAGCGATTAGGCTTATAAATGACATATAGTCCCTTGAGCACAGAAGACTCGTTTTGATTCTTTCTTTGTAGTATCGGTAGTACGGGTTATTTGTATTGCCGATTTACATTTTTGATACCACCTCGAGGCACCTTTGCGCGGGTTGCAAGTTCACATGATCAATTTTCTCCACATGTCGTACTCAGCGGGCGCAATCGACATCCTTATACACGGCTTCTAACCTCTGAAATGATCTTAGTTCCTATTTTCCTCGCTTGTGACATTAAGCATTGCTTACAAAACACATAATATTTTATAAGTAAAGGAGATCAATAAAGGCAGAAAGAAGTAGCATCAATTGGTTGCCATCTACCACCTTTGATTGCTATTCTGTTTCTGCAAGCATTTGAAGAATGAGCTTTAAAGTGAGCGACCACCTTATGGTTTAGATATGTTGATGGCACATTTGGAATCTGGAGCAACGGGAAAGAAAAAATTGACAGAATTTTTAAATCACATCAACCAACTTCATCCAAAGATTCACTTTACGATGGAAGTACATAAAGAAGGATAATTGCCTTTCTAGATGTGTTAATAAAGAAAAAGCAAAATCTCAAGGAAAAAATGGAACACGTGCGCGATGCCCTATTCAAAAATGGGTTCAAACATAATGACATCCAAAGGAGTACCAATCCACCAAGGAAGACCGCTCAAGAAATCGAGGAACCACCGATATCCAACGCTTGCCTGCCGTTATCAAGGAAACAACGGATAAAATTAGCAGAATTCTAAAACAACACCAAGTTAAAACTATATTCAAACAACACCAGAAAGTAGCGAACATACTGCAAAACCCTAAGGATCACATAAATTTGGAGATCCAAGGCGTATATGAAATTCCTTGCGACATATCTTACATCAAACCGACAAAAATAAGTGTGAGGAAGGAGGAACATGTAAACGAGGTAAAGAAAAATCAATCAACATCATCGCTGGCACAGCACGTAACGAGACCTGGACACAAAATAGATCTTGACAGATCGTTGGCCAACATCGATTACCCACCAGTAGGAATAATAAAGGAAACATAGAAATCGAGAAGAATCCGAGGAGCACGAACACAAGATTACCAGCAACATGGAAAGCAGTTTTATAACAAAAACCATTGCCCACCAATAATGTTCAACAAAAAGAAGAAAGTGCAAAAAAGAAAAAGTGGAACTACCAGCTACATAAAAAAAAGCAGGAAAGCGGAACGTATATAAGGAGCAACAGACACCAGGACAAATCAGTTCAGTACGAGTAACCAGAAGCAGTAGCCGATTATTACAGACCTGAGGATGACAATAGTGACTGTACCGAAACGTTGTGTGAATAAAAACAGTTTCATTGAGACTAATAGTGATACGTGGAGCAAAACCCGGAAAAACAATATAGAAAGAAATCTGAAAACGCACATATTAATTCTAATGGTTTTGGAACGCATATGAAAAGGCCAACTACGGAAACTAACTTTATTTTAGTAAAGATTCGCTAGATATTTAACGGGCGATCAAAAAACAAACTTAATCAAATCATAATGTAAGTCCAAAGTTTTTTAAAACTTTTTTACAATGGTAAAAGTATTCACAGCTAAACATTTAACATCCCACTTAAATATCTAGTTCAATCGAAAACAAAGAAATAATTTTCCATTAATATTTAAGAACTGCAATTGCTATTATACAATGAAAGCAAAATGTGTATATCTTAATTCTAATGTGTTAAGTCAATGCAATGCTGTGATAACTTAACATACTTACTTGGCTTAATTGGTAAAGCATTTACTTCAAGGTCTAGAAAAAGCCGAGTCATACCAAAAGTTAAAATTAAAATTAAAGCATACCATTCTTCTTTTTAATTTAACTGTTGGTATATCTAGGTTTTTTGCTGTTTTTTTTCCTAGATTTCGAAGTAAATTCTTTACTAATTAAATATGTTAAGTTGAGCATTGTACTGATTTATCATACATAATTGAAACTAACATAAGATTAAACTTACCCATTTTGTTTTCATTGTATAATAACGATGACAGTCCTTAAACGTTAACGAAAATTATTTCGTTATTAGATTTTTCTATGATTTAACTAGATATTTACGTAATATGTTAAGTTTTAGCTTTGAATTCTTTTACCACTTTAAAATTAAAGTTTTTCACTACTTTGGACTTACATTATGATTTGATTCAATTGGTTTTTTGATCGTCCGTTAAAGATCTAGCGAATCTTTATTAAAATAAAGTTAGTTTCCGTAATTTTATTAAATTTTGTTAAATTTGTTTTTTGATTGTGACATTTTTCATTGTTAGCCCTCATCCGTTAGACGGTGTTCTGATTTGTCATTTTCTACTCGGTTTAATACATCTTTTAACGATCTAACTAATTTTTACTAAAACTAAGTTGGTTTCCATAATTGGCTTTTTCATATACGTTTCCTTATTATAGTAGGCTTATATTTGATATCAATCAATTTTCAAAACCTATTATATTTACTGAAGATGCTAACCGTAATTATTATGGAAATATAAACGCGTGTGGAATTGGCAAACTAGGTGTTTTGTAAGTTTACAGTTAGATCTTGCAAAAATAATGGAGCCTTTCTATTTTCCTATACAATAATGGGTATTTGGGATTATTTTATTTATTGTATCTAGAAAGAGTGATATTTTATAAAACATTGTGTACATCGTGGTAGGCATAAACTAATAATAAAATAGATCAACTGACTTAATAAATGACCAAATAATATTATAATGAGTACTTGTTCTAACGTTAAAACAATTTGATACAATTTAAGCAAATATTTCAATCAATAATACATTAAAGTATTTAAAAGTGAAACATAATAGACGAACTAATCGATGAAATATGAAATTGTAAACTTTCGCCATTATTATACATAATTAAAATACGTATCTTTTGGGTTTTTTAAAAGGTCTATTATTCTATTTATATCTTCTGAAAGAATTACTTCAGGGTTTAAAACAAATTTATGAAATATGAAAAATTTGTTCTAACATCCCAAGTATACATATTACCATTTTCTGAGGACGTTAACTGTAATTGTTATCGAAACGTATAAATTTATATAAAATATAAATAGAGAAATACACTATTTAAAAACCCAAAAGATAAGTATTTTAATAATCGATAAAATTTTGTCCGGAGATTTCTTATTTAATAAAACTCTACGTCATTTTGTGTTTAATATCATTATTTTTAAAAACAAATCTGCAAATAAACGTTTAGGATTGTTTGAACCAAATAATATTTTATGTTTATTTTTATCAATGTTATCAATGTAAATAAGGCGGAAACAAAATTTCCTGAAATCATTGCTGTTCACAACATAATAAATTCTTCAACCGCAATTGGGAATGATTCAACTCCACGAACAAAAGCCGGCACCTTGCAAGTGAATTTTGTAATGTTTTCATTAATCACTTAGTAGGTTTCAAACTCTATTTTTTCTAGAACATTTTGTGTGATGATATCCACAAATTGACAGCAAAGTTAAACTTCAAGCTGAAACCCATAATAACCCTACTGCTAAATTTTTAGGAAACCAGGAGTTACATGCTTTGTCTCTTTCATAATTAGAAAAAAATTATATGGACTAACTTGCGATATCACACACCTTATAAAGAAAACGTTTTCTTTTCCGAGCCGTCTTACGAACATCGCTGTCTTGTGGTCAATATACAGGGTGTGACAACTGTCTGTATTTGGTGGATAATGGCTAGGATATTGAAAATAAATAAAAATTGTTTATATAAAAGTTCATAGTCAAGTTTCATATCACGTAAAAATAGTTTTGAGTATACAAGGTGTTTCGTTCAGCCCAGGCGCAACCAAACTTTTTGTTTTAAATGGAACACCCTGTATATTATTACATATTCTGATTCTTCGTTTCATTTTAGAACTTTATGTATCACATGTAAGCTCTAAAATGGACTGTTTTCGAGTAATTCGACTTTTTTTTGTATAAATTGACGTCTGTTGCAGTCTTTAAAAAATCTAATATCTCAAGGATAAAAATCATGTCTGCCATTTCTTCTGTAGATAAATTCATTTTGAAAAAAATTTTAGTCACAAAGAGGTCTGCCAATTGAAAACCTTAATAACGTATTGAAAACTGAGAGTTATTTTCATGTGCCTTTCATTCGTTTATACGTCTACCACGTCGTATACAGGAAAACTTGTTAAAATAATATTAAAACTTAACATAACAATAAAACGGTTTAAGATAGGGAATGTAATGGATGTCTGATAGATAATTTAAAAACGAATTAAAAAATGTATAAAAAATGTTAGAGTTCTATTTAAAGAAACAGAGTTACGTATGTTTAAAAATTTTAAAATTCGGCGCCCTCTATTTGGTACCCCCTCTCTTCGGTACCATTTGCCACAGATGAAGAAGTTTGTCCAATTCATGCTTAATCTGAAAGTTCAAACCGCACCTCTCTAAGTTACACATTTCCTAAGATATTCGATTTTTTACAGACTGCAACAGACGTCAATTTTTACAAAAAAAATCTAATTACTCGGAAACAGTCCATTTTAGACCTTACATGTGATACATAAAGTTGATCTAAAATGCAACGAAGAATCAGAATGTGCAATAATGTACAGGGCGTTCCATTTAAAATAAAAAAGTTTGGTTGCGCCTGGGCTGAACTCAAAAATTTTTTTACGTGACAGAAAACTTGACTATGACCAACTTTTATATAAACAATTTTTTTTTTATTTTCAATATCCGAGCCATTATCCACCAAATACAGACAGCTGCCACACTCTGTATTAAGTGGACTTTGCAATAAATTTATGTCGAAAAAACAAATATAGAATATAGATATAGACTTCTAGAAAAACAACACATATTTTAGCAGAAATACCTTATTCAGGGGGAAGCCTCACCTACCCGTGCAATGTTCGGGTTTACCCATAGGTTAAGACGGTCCTGATTTTTTTTGCTACATTCCGGACAATAACTTTTGTTTTATTACGCTCTTCACATGTTTATGAACTTTTGTTTTCTTAAATAGCTAAACCGATTTAGTTATAACGCTTCCTAAATCATATGACCTCAAAAAATTAGGGCAAAATATAAGTCAGCTGTTAACATCGACGTGGTCATGTGTAACTTGAGACCAGTACAAACAGTTCAAATATTTATGTAAATGTAAACTTTCATCATTATTACACATATTTAAAATACCAAGCCTTTTTTTGGGTTTTGAATGGCGTATTTTTGTATTAAAGTTTTACAAAAATCTAACCTTTTTCGAAAACACTTACAGTTATCGTCCTCAGTAGTAATAAAATCTTTCAGAGTTGTTTAAGATGTTGAAAAAAGCTCAAATATTTAAATTTTTTAATCAATTTAAATAAACATAACTTTTCAAACGAGCGCTGAGTATTTATAATGTAGTTGTCCCAAAATTTACATGCCACTCACTAAAGTCTTTTATTAAGGTTACAACTTCATCCCACTTAAAAGTGATACTTATCTCTATATTCTCTGTCATTTCGAATGCGTTCATTAGGTAGTATACAGGTTCGCGTCGGTCAATAGTTGTACGTACCGAAAAATATTCTTAATGAAAGTTATAATGTGTTATCTTTGCTACAACCTAAAATTATTGTCAAGAATACAGGATGTACCAAAAATTATATTTTCGTGAATGAAATACCCTAGTTTTTTATGTGGTAAATGAAACCTCTGTAGGTTCTAC
>JARFJB010002401.1:300000-400000 GCA_036346205.1 Vesta saturnalis | reverse complement strand
AGATAACTAAAGGAATTTTTAATCATTTAACAACTCTAGTTTCATTAAACATGTCTCATAATCGCATTGCTTTTATTGAAAGTAATGCGTTTACTGGATTATCCGATTTAAAATTTCTCTTGCTTGGTAATAACCAACTAAATGTTCTGTCACCTGATACATTTCCCGAATTGACATTTATTGAACTTGTAGATTTATCTCTCAACAAGATTACGAATTTGCCAAAAAATGTTTTTAAAAGCTTGATTGGAAATGGCACTCTTGAAATAAATTTATACTCTAATAATATAACAATTATAAATTCCGATCATTTCCCATTGACTGTAACTAGTTTAAACCTGGGAAATAATCATATTAGTGAATTTTTACACTTTAAGTTTAGTAGGTTAACGTATTTAGATGTAAGCCATAATATTATATATGAATTACATCCTTTTCAGTTTCAAAACGGTTCAATGTTAATTACTCTCCACCTAAGCCATAACATGATACACATGTTAAATTATAATACCTTTTTGAGTTGTGTGAATTTAGAAAAATTATCCCTAAAGTACAACAAACTTAAACACATACCCATCGGATGTTTTAATAATTTGCATAATTTAAAATGGTTGGATATTTCTGGAAACAGAATTACTGAATTTGAATATGGCACATTTTCAGATTTAACAAGGTTAAAAGTTTTGGACATTTCGAATAACATAATATCTTATTTTGATGCAAGTATACTTCATCCCCTTCTGTCTTTAGAAGAATTATATTTAGACCATAATTTAATAACAACATTTGATGCTGTCGATCTCGTACAACATTTAGTATCATTGAAAAGTGTTTCTCTAAACTACAATGCCTGGAATTGTAAATCATTATTAAAAGTATTTTCAAAGTTAAGGTCTAGTCGAGTTGAAGTTCTTGAAGGGCTCAGTAAAAATGTTGCTAATATAAATGGTATTGGTTGTAGTAATAATAAAACATATAACCACTTTCTTACTAATTATAGTAGTGATACTCACGACAATAGTGATATACATGTTCAACACGATGCTTTTTTACACAATTTCACTAAGGCCTTCCACAATACTCTAAATGCACACAAAGATAATATTTCACACTCTGCCCTAGTTCAACAATTAAACAATACCCTATTTAACTTTAACCGTGAATTTAAATTAATTTCAGACAAAATTGCAAACTCTACTTTAAGAAATAACGACCAATTAAAAGCCGAAATTTCTAGATACTTTAACAGCGAATTTAAGGATAGCGCTTTTTACAAATATTTTAATAAGGATTGGAATAATGATAGCAACTTTGCAACAGTATTTACCAGATTAAACTCACTAAAACAATTTTTTGATGTAGAATTTGCAAATTCATCCTTTTATAAATTTTTTGAAAGTGATTGGAAAAATAAGTTAGATGTAAATAAAAATAATACACCAGAGTTTGAAAAATTTAGTGATAATAATAAACTAAAATCCCATTCAGAAAACGATGGTAACACGTTACTTCTTGTTATAATATTTATTCTATGTGGTATATTTTTATTAATTATACTCAAAGGCTATAATGGATTTGTAAAGTTTTTTAAAAAGAATGTTGTAACCTCTGCAGATTTACAGGCTAATATCGAATTGCTGTAATATAAGGAATGTAGTAGGTTTATCACTTAATGCTAATTGACAAGACTAACTAATCACTCCTACGAATAAATACTTTAATTCCTGACCTGTGTTTTTTTCTTCAGAGATTGGGGTTTATTAAGTTAAGGTAAACATTTAAAAGCTAATTAAAATATGTAAAGGATGCAACAACCAGTTATAATGTGTACCACCAAAGCAAAGCAACTTATACCTGGGAGAATAAAACTTATGCACTATAGAAGGTAAAATTAGCAGCAAGCAACTAATTAGATACAGAGCGTTTGAATAAAAAAAGTGATAAAATAATCAACAAAAAAATAAAAAGTTGTTGGTACGTAAACTGTATGATTAGCGTAAGCGTAAATATTTTAGCTAGTAAAAAGTTACACATTGCTGAAACTATGAAACCAGTTAAGTGCGCAACCATAAGTTCCGTGAAAATGCAAAAAGATAATCATGGCACAAAACTCCTGCCTATTAAAAGTAATAAAATGATCAAAAAAATAGAACTACAATACTTTAACAATCTAAGCAGATTCTATATAGCGTAGCCACTATATTTACAACAAATTCACAACCTTCTACTGTACGGAATAGAATTGAACACATTACTTAACCCAGATATGCCTAAAGTGCTACATATAGAACACCTATTTCCACCCTTTCCTCTTTTAACCTTGATTATGCCGGCATTTAGTATTATCAATATGCGTTAGTGTGAGCCCAAATCAACAACTAGACGGTAATCAAGTTAATCAAGGTGTCTTCGCCCAGTTTTAGTGAGGTAAGACAATCACGATTTACAGCAAAGTAGGAGGATACATGCCGCGCTTTGCAACATATTTTCAATTAATTTAGAACCACTAAAAATACTCTGATAAATTAGTTTCATTTGATAGTTGGTGTCTGTTTATTGTATAAATAAATATATCTAATCATAAATATTGCTGTCTTACAAGTAGGACATTACGCAATTCGGCCACTTTCTATGTAATGTTATCATGAATGTAGTATGATGCTATTTGTTTATATTTTGCTGATACTATAAGAACTGAACATATTTTTATTTTTTTCAGAAATTTTACACTTCATGAGACATAATACGATAAATAAATCTGATGAGTTTGCTAAGGTTCGGCCACTATTTGACCACCTCAATAAAAAATTTCTAGAATGGTTGAAGAATTCCGCAGCATAGATGAAGCCATAGTTCTATACAACGGAAGACATGGTTGTAAACAGTATATCCATAGAAAACCCATCAGCTATCGATATAAGCTATGGGTGGGTACAACGCATTTAGGGTTTACCTACTGTTTTGAACATTATCAAGAGGTATCATCCAAAATATAATATCAATGGAAAGTGTAGGGATCTTGGAGTAGGAACCTCACTGGTTCTTGAATGCGCTGACCAACTAAGAGAAAAGTGGCCAAAGATACAATTTCATCTGTTTTTCGCTTCTCTTTCATTGCTTGAATACCTTAAAAAACATTTTTGGAAGTGGAACTTTTCACGAGAATCGCATAACAGTCCTCTGGTAGACTTTAAAATTATGAAAAACAGGAAGAGATTATTGGAAAATTAAATATTCAGTTCATAAAACGGCATGACAATAATTCGTTTCGTTCAGCTCCGACGTCTTCGGAGTCAACCATATTCGCTCAGTGAGACGTTACTCACAAAAAGAAAACAAGTATATTTAAGCACCTTGTTAAGAAAGACTTGTTGGTATTAATTAAAAAATCTGTCTTCACCAATTTTATTTTTATTGAAGGACCAGGTTACAGACAGAGACTCTTCCTTCGATAGTATAGGTCGCCAGTTAAATTGTCTTTCATTAGTTGATTAATATTGGTTTAATTAATTATTACACAAAAAAGAATCTTTTTATGTCTTTTTCATATATTTTTTTTATTCAACTTAACTTTATTTATTAGCAACAACAACTCTATTAGCAACAACATTCATTTTTTTCTACAGCCTTATTTCTATTTTAAAATATAATATTCTATTTTTTAACATACTCCTGAGGGCAAACAAGAAAATCTTTAGTAATTTAACATTTATTTCAGAAGTGTGTTAAAATCACATGATGTTATATTAAACTAATTTTACAGTTGCTATTACTAAGTATACCTTTTTTGAACAGCCGATTAACAAAATAAAACTTAAAAACAAATAATTAAACAATAGTAATTTCGAACGTAATCAAACTAATCTGTATTTTCATCATTATATGGCAATACAGCAATTTTTGTGACACTGCGTAAAAAATTACCAAAAGCAGTCTTTACTTCTACAACTCTAGCCTTGTCGTCTTTTCCTGGACATACTTTAACAATTCTGGCTAAATCAATTTCTTCACTAGAATGTGATTCAATATTTTTGTCCAATAAAAATTTTGGACCGTTCCACCACAAATCATTTCTAATGATTAAGTAAGGTTTTATTCCTCGTGAAATCAAATCACTTGGGTTTAAATGAGTTTCAATATAATTCCATTTAAATGGTCTACTTAACTCAAGAATTTTTGAACCCCTATTAGCTACATAAGTGTTCAACTTAAATATAGACGATTTAAGCCAACATAAAACTACCTTTGAATCTGTAAATAAGAAAATATTTAAAGTATATGTTGAGAATAATGAAACAATTTTTTTCATTAGCTTTGATAGGAGCAAAGCACTGTTTAGTTCAGCTCTTGGAATTGTAAGTTTTTCATTCAAAGGGGAAATTCTGGATTTTGAGCAAATTAGCTTAGTTGAAACTTTACCATCATAAGTAGTTACCTTAGAATAAATGGAGCAACCATACGCAATGTTAGAGGCATCACAAAACCCTAACAATTCTATGGATTTTGTAACGCTAAAATTAAAATCACGCTTAATCTCAATAGGTGGCATTTTATTTAGAATTTTAACAAATTCTACCCACATTTCATTTAGCTCAGATGGCAATTTTTCGTCCCACGAAATTTTAGCTATCCAAATTTTCTGCATAATTACCTTTGCTCTAGTTATAACAGGACCCAAAAACCCCATAGGATCAAAAATTTTTGCAATAAAACTAAGAACCTTGCGTTTTGTAAAAAATTCGTTCATATTAACGTATGTAGGGCACTTTATTATGTAAGAATCCTTCAAGACATCGTAAGTTAATCCCAAGGTTTTTATGTAATTTTCATTTTCACGTTGTAAATTAATTTCCTCAAAGTATCTGCTTTCGTTGGGAATATTTACTAAAAGTGAATCATGGTTTGAAATCCATTTGTGCAATTGAAAATTACTTAGTCTAAGCAATTCTATTAGTTGTGACTGAAGCAGTTTAGCTTCATCTAAATTGTTAGAACCACAAAGAACGTCATCGACATAAGAATTATTTATTATAGCATTTGAGGCTAATGGATATTGGCTTTCATATATTTTAGCTAACTCAATTAAACATCTCACTGCTATATAAGCTGATGATTTTAAACCCCAAGTAACTGTTTGAAGTTGTAAACATTGCAATTCACTATCCTTGTCCTCTCTCCAAAGGATATTCTGTAAACATTTTTGTTTATCATTAATAAGGATTTTTCTATACATTTGTTTAATGTCAGTTATCATTACGTACTTGTACATTCTGAACGATATTAAAATGTCAAAAAGGTCTTTTTGGATAACTGGACCGTTTAGTAATACGTCATTTAAAGATCGCTTAAGATCTGTTTTTAACCCACCATCAAATACTACTCGTATTTTTGTTGTCCTTTTATCATTTTTGATAACTGGATGATGAGCTAAAAAATAAGCACTAGAATTCATTCTGTGTTTATATATATTGAAATCAACAATTTTTGCATCACCTGATTCTAAGTAGTCATTTATAAATTTTTTGTATTCTAAAAAAAGTAATTCATCTTGGTGCAACCGTTTTTCCAATAAAAAAAATCTATTGGACGCCTTTAAATATGAATTACCAAGCTGAATATTAGTAATGTCTTGTTTTAGCGGAAGATCTACTTGAAAACGATTATTTACAAGAATTAAAGATTTTTTAAATACTTCTTCACAATAATCATTTTCCGATGTTCGCTCATAAAATAATTCTGGAACCTTTTCAGTTTGCCAAAAATTACTCATTAGTTTTTCTGATTTACAGGTACTGTTACAGGAAGAAACCATTGAAGAAAATGAAAGAATTGATGAAGTTTCTTTATTGCTATTCAAATCCTGTATACTACCTATTGCTACATAACCAAACTTAGTGTTTATAAATTTACCTTCACTACTTGGTATTTGTAGAAAACCTGATTGCATTACAGATGCAAAAATTTCAGCACCCAACAGTATTGAAATTTTATCAGGTATGTTAAAATTTGGATCGCCTAATGGCAACTTGTCCGGCAATTTTATATCTTGTTGGCTAAAATAAAATGTCGGTAACTTATTAGTAATTGTAGGAATAATTATACAAGTAACATTAATGCTAAAATCCATAACACAAGAAACCAATTTCACTTTAACAGAGGAATTGAACTTAGTTTTAATTTTACCAATTCCAACAATATTTACAACATTTTTGAAAGCATCAATATGTAACCTTTCATACAACTCTTTAGTGATAAACGATGTTTGTGACGCGGAGTCTAGTAAAGCGTTTACTATAAAAGCCATACCTTTAGAATTATAAACTTTAATTTTAACTACTGGTAATAATACGTTTTTTGTTGTATTCGTTGTGTGAAGAGTTGTTTGTTCATTGAAAGATTCTTCATGTGTAGTGAATGGTGTACTTGGGTCATTATCATGTAGTAAATTGTTATGTGCTTCAGAACAATGCTTACATTTATAATTATTAGTAAATTTGCATTCATGTATGCCATGAGTTTTTAAACATAATGTACATAGTGCATTATTTTTAACAAAGTTAATTCTCTCTTTTACTTTTAATAATTTGAATCTTCTACATTGAAAAATTTGATGACCACCTTTAGAACAAAAACTACAGTTATTATTATTATTAGTAGTAATATTTGTCACGAATTTTCTTTTGTTTTCATTAAAGTTACTGTCAATTGAATTTAAAATATTTGACGCTTCAAAAGCTACAGCTCTGTCCTCAATGAATTTTAAAACCTTATCCATTGAAGGTATTTCTTTAGAACATTTCTCCAACTGAAATGCTTGCCTAGTATTACTATCCAATTTCCTTAAAAATATGTGAGCTAATATGACACTCCACTCAGAAACAGGTTGGTTTAAGTTTTCAAGTGCACCGATTAATTGTTTAGCGTGTTTAATAAAATCTCTTAATTGTTGTGAACTACCTTTTGTAACTGCAGGCAAATCAATTAAGGAATAAATGTATTGAGCAGTAAGAATTGAATCGTCATCGAAACGTTCATTTAACATTCTTAAAGCTTTATCATAGCTATCATCAATTAAGGAAGTTTATCTATTAATGTTCTTGCATCTCCTTTGAGATATTTTAATAAATAAAATAATTTTTGCACCTTTGATAACTTTATATTTTTATCAATGATTGCCGTAAATAAGGATATAAACGCTTTAAATTCTGTTATGTTATTCCCCGAAAAAGTAGGTATTTCTAAATTAGGAAATTTGACTGACGGATTTAAATCACAAATATTTACGTTAGAACTATTTGCTCCTTCATTTGAAATATCACCTAAGGAGGAATTGACTTGCTTTTTGTTAAACCTATTTACAAACTCATTGATTTTTACAAGAGTGTCACAATAAATATTTAAAATTTCATTGTAATTATCTTCATCAGTTTCATTACGTGCACAAATGTCATACTTGACATCTTGATAACTCTTAAATTCAGAAATTAGTAATTCTTTTCGAACAATTAATGGTTCTATACTATTGATTTCTTCATCTGAAGAAATAAAATTTTTTACAAATTGTTCAAAGCTTAAAATATTATTTCTAATTATTTTTCTAGATGCTTTGAGTTTCTTTAAATCTTTCATTTTAAATTGATTAACAATACAGAAACTCAAAACAAATTTACAAGGTTACTGCTAGGTACTTATATGAAAAAATTACCACTTCGTTCCGTTTATTCTTTTGTACCTTCGTATTCTTAGTTTAATGGAATAATGTCCTTTGGATTACCTCTTGATCCAATTTTTTCTTGTTTTAATTTAGTGGAATGATTTTAGATTGCTTCTTGTTAGAATTTATTTGGCTTTAAAAAATTCCAAAACCATCTTCTTCAATTTATTTTCTTGTTTTATCGCTTCAGATCTAACTTATTTTAAATTATACTTTGTAAGTAATCTGGGAGCAAATAATTAGAACCTTCGTATTTTCAGAATTTGACTTAACGTGTATTATTTGACAAATGTCAGTTACACTTATTTTGATTCTGAAAAATTAAATATTCTATTTTTCTTTGATCCGGTTCGAACGTACCAAATTTTATGTTAAGAAAGACTTGTTGGTATTAATTAAAAAATCTGTCTTCACCAATTTTATTTTTATTGAAGGACCAGGTTACAGACAGAGACTCTTCCTTCGATAGTATAGGTCGCCAGTTAAATTGTCTTTCATTAGTTGATTAATATTGGTTTAATTAATTATTACACAAAAAAGAATCTTTTTATGTCTTTTTCATATATTTTTTTTATTCAACTTAACTTTATTTGTTAGCAACAACAACTCTATTAGCAACAACATTCATTTTTTTCTACAGCCTTATTTCTATTTTAAAATATAATATTCTATTTTTTAACACACCTCACTTCATCTATACAATAAATATATGGGAGGGATTGATCGCTCAGACCAGAATATAAGTTTGTATAGGATTAGTATTAGGGGAAAAAGTTGTATTTTTCCCTCATAATTCATTGTATAGACGTGGCTATACAAAATAGCTGGCACATTCACAGATCAGGAAGTCCGGGGAATGTATGGATCAACTTATTTTCAGTAGAGCATTACAAAGCCAACCCTACCCCAAACTAAGAAGATGTTTACTTATCAAAGACAATATTCTGAGGTATGATAGACTCAACCATTATGGCACATCACAAGATAAGCGAACGAGATATGCCGAATTCCATCAAAAAACATGAACTAGGTGTCAGAAATGCAATGTTGGACATAAAATTGCATTTTAAACTGTTTCATGAAATATCATCTAATGTAATATTTTTATCTGTATATATTCATATTGCCCTATGTGCAGGACATCATAGTAAAAATATAGGTCTCCGCAATATTAACAAAATATAACCATACGTTGTTTACCATGTCCCTTCTTAAGGGAACTAAACAGGAAAACCTGAACAAATTTCAAAAAGAGCTTTTGGGCATATCTGAATTAAGTAATAAAGTAAAATTAATAATGTACAATATGGAGGTAAGCGACAGCACTAATAAAACTAATCTGTACGAGTAATTTAGTAAATACTCAGAGTGTTACCATATGGTGATAAATCATAAATAAGATAAAATTTAACGAATTCTGATCACACTACATGGCATCAGTGGATCGGTTAAGTTACAACTAATTACGAAGCGGTCCGATAATCGGATAAAATAAAACCACTGACCTTAGCTTTGGCAAAAGTAATCTTGTTGCAATAGCCTGCATGATAAAAGACATAGCAAATTTGAGGTATAAAATAATCCCTTTGGTAATAGTCCCAGTTCTTGCTTGAACACAAGCGGACATAAGTTCCGCTGTTACAGAATCTGACCTGCTGAAACAAAAAAAAAACAGAACCGTACTGTACAGAATTTTAAAACTCATGACATAAATTAAGCTGTAAAATTAATTAGGATCACTGGAATGAGGTTGTTTGTAAACATTCTGTAATTAGAAAGTATTTCATGTAACTAAATCTTTTAGTCAATACTTTCATATAATGTTTTGAGTAACCCTATACAAACACTACTAATAATACTAAGATAGCAAGATACTTGACCTTAACCACTATGACTGATGTCCATAAGTCACTATCATACTTATGATTAGCGATATAATTTACTCTAAACTAAACCATACTATTGTAAAAAAAAACATTTCTGTGGACTATCAAAATGTGAGGGGGTTAAGATCAAAAACGCAAGATCTTCAAAAATCGTTACTATCCAGTGATTATAATATTATTGTTCTAACGGAAACATGGCTGAATAATGGCATATACGATAGTGAAACTTTTGATAATAATTATAATGTATTTAGATGTGATAGAGACGGAGATATAACAGGAAAGGTTAGAGGCGGGGGAGTTTTAATCGCATGTAAGAATAATTTCCAAATGGGCAATACGTGTTCGGTACCAGCTGCGAGATTTGAAGTAGTACAAATAGAAATAATCACGGATAGCACTACAAGTTTGTACGTTACAGTTGTTTACCTTTCGTCTGTCTGCTGTACATGAAGATTATGATCATTTATTTACACTACTTAAATTTGACATAAAAACGCAACACTCTGATCTTATCATGGGCGATTTTAATCTAAACGATATAAATAATATAAATTATGGTCTGAGTATTGGATCTAACAAGGCCAGGAGATTATCTAACTTTGCGGCATTGTTGAACGTTAAACAATATAATACAGTAAAAAACATGCACGGTAAACTCTTAGATTTAGTATCAAGTAGTATACCGGTTGAATTAAAACGTGTTAGCGCACCTTTGTTAACAGAGGATAATCATCACCCTGCGATTATCCCAATTACTAGACTCACGTGTTTTATAAAAGCACAAAATATTGAAATGTCCTATTTAAATTTCAAAAAAGCAAACTTACAATTTATATGTTACACTTAGTAGATCCTAAATGGTTTAATAAAGATATTATCCAAGTATTAATATTAAAAAACAAAACAGCTCGTAAAAGAAAATACTCTAATAACTACATAAGAAAACAATTAAAAATTAAAATTAATGTTGGTTACCATGCTTATATAAATAACTTACAACTAAATATCAATACGAACACTAAAAATTTTTCGAATTTCGTCAACGATAGCAGAAAAACAAATATGCGCACAAGAAACTAAATGGAGTGAAATATGATAATAAAGAAGCTGCGCAAGATTTCGTTGATTTCTTTAAGTCTGTATATAATGCTGAACAAATCCTACTAAACAACTATATACAAGATGACCCATTGTACGAGGAAGTGAAAAACCCAGATACCTTTTATCATAATGAGATTACATGCGAAGAACTAAAAGATAAGATAAAAAACTGAAGGCGAAACGGTCTTGTGGACCCGATAATATACTTCCCTATCTACTAAAGGGGTGCAGTACGATACTCATAGAGCCCTTACGCTTTATATTCAATTTGTCAATTAAATCAAATAAATTTTCTGATATCTGGAAAGAAGCCAAAGTTACTCCTATACATAAATCTGATAACGTAGATAATATGGCATATTATTGACCAATACCACTGATTAACTGTGGATCTAAAGTATTCGAACTTATTATTCCAATAATCCGATCCTCCGGCTATATCTCAGGAACTGTTTATCGTACAGCTTTGGGAAACAAATTTCCTTAGTAAAAACGAAGAAGGGAAATCGCTGGAAATAATTTTCAAGTTTCTAGCTTTACCGCTCGAAGGCATAATCTTCATAGAAAAATTTAAAAACATTTTTTTTATAAAATATGCCCAATCATAGTATAAATAAGTAAATTAGAATGATGCATAATTTCTGCACAAATTTTGTTAAATACTTCTATCTCTATTTTTTCAAAAAAGGGGGGGAGGGTGGGAATGTTCGTATGAATAAATGCCAATAACTTTGGTTTGGATCAACTTATTTTAACGAAATTATTCTGATTCGAAAGCGCGTAGATGAACCATCTACTATAAAACAACTTCATTTAGTTAATTGTCGTAGATAGATGGCACTTTCGAATAAAAAAATTAAAATTTTTCTATGTTACAATTTTTAAATGGAAACACCTAAGTATTGTAAATTACAACGGAATTAAACGGGATTAAATTCGTAACAAAGTGGATATCTTTTGTCTAACTCGAGATATAAGTACAAACGCGTAAACATACGTAACTAGTATGGGCTCACTCTGTATCATAATTTAAAATAACAAAATATGTTGGTATTTTCAGAATTTGTTAAACTAAGAAGGTAGCGAAATAAAGTTGACACGGGCTTCAAATCGTTTATTTATTGACAGTAGTCAAAATATTGCGATGTTTTTAAGAAGTGTTAGCATATAACCCGAATATAACTTTTCTTAATTAGATATTAATATTACTATCAGTAAATAATCAGCATTAATCCATAATGAGTATATCAAATGCCGAATTGTATGATATGATTGGAGTTTATTTGGAATGCCATCAAAATGCCGCTATTGCCTCACGTATATATGCCATAAGACATCCTGACAGGAGGCATTATGACAAAGAAGTATTTAAAATAAAGGCAAGAAGATTAAGAGAAACTGGTAACTTTAATCGTCCTTGTTATAAACGACCGAAGATAATGTATTCAATGTTCTTGCTTTAGTTCAACAGAATACACATACAGGTAGTCGGCAAATCTCTATAAAATTAAACATACCAAAAACTGCCGTTCTAAGGATTTTAAAGCATAACAGGTAGGTTTCTTATAATATTATGAACTGCGTGTTTAAGTTTGAAAATTGTAATCCTCTTTAAACTTTAGATTCAACTGTTTTATTTTCATATTGCGATAAAAACGGCAACATGGCACTTTAATCATTTCATTCATTCTTTAAAATTATTTGTTTTTCTATGTTTTTTAGACTGCATCCTTATCATGTAGTTCTCCGCCAAGTTTTACATGAAAGGGATTTCGATGCAAGGCTGGTTTACTGCAATAGAATGTTAAGTGTGCTGGAAGAACAACCGTATATCAAATCAAATATTTTGTGGACAGACGAAGCCACCTTTAGTAGTAGGAGTGGTGTTAATCTGCATTATATGCATTATTGGGCTGAAGAAAATCCGCACTGGATGGACGAAGTACAGCTTCAAGGTAGTGGAGTCTTAGTGTTTGGTGTGGTATAGTTGATGGAAAATTCATAGGACCACATTTCTTTGAAGAATCTTTAAGTGTTGATACATATTTAAATTTTTGGAAAATGAATTGCCTATTTTATTAGAAGACATTTCCTTACAAACAAGAAGAGATCTGATATTTCAGCATGATGGGTGTCCTGCACACTTTTCCAGGCGAGTTAGAGATTATTTGAATTTAAAATATCCATATAAATGGATTTGAAGGGGAAGTACATTTTCCATGGCCAGCTAGATCTCTACACTTAACATGTCTAGACTTTTATCTATGGGGAAGATTGAAGTAGTTAGTCTTTCAAACTCGACCAACCACGCGACGAAACATGAAACAACGCATTAGAAACGCTATAAATAGTATATCCATAGCTGAGATTGAAGCAGATGTTATGTCTACCTGCAATAGATTACGTCTTGTACAATGATGGAAAACATTTTGAACATTTAATTGGACATTAAGTTTTAATGTGTGTAATCTTCTTTTCATATATTTTGTTATTTTAAGTTATAATACAGAGTAAGCCAATACTAGTTACGTATGTTTAAAGGTTTTTGCTTATATCTCGAGTTAGACAAAAGATATCGACATGTGGTTTGCGCCATTATGTTACGAATTTATTAATCAGTTTCCGTTGTAATTTACAATACTTAGGTGTTTTCATTTAAGAATTGTAACATAGACAAATTTTAATTTTTGTTATTCGAAAGTACGACAATTAAAACTAAACGCAATTGTTTTATAGTAGATGAAATTGGTTCATCTACGCCCTTTCGAATGAGAAGAATTTTGTTAAAATAGGTTGATCTAAACCAAAGTTATAGGCATTTTTTCATAAAAACATTCCCACTCTCCCCCACCCTTTATTTAAAAAATAGAGAAAACAGTATTTAACAAAATTTGTGCAGGAATTGTGCATCATTCTAATTTACTTATTTAATACCTACTATGATTGGACGTATTTTATAAAAAAATTGTTTCTAAATTTTTCTATAAAGATTATGCCCTCTAGCGGTAAAGCTAGAAATATGAAAGTTATTTGCAGCGATTTCCCTTGGCCGTTTTTCTTTCACAACGCTGTACGATAAACAATTCCTGAGATATAGCCGGAGGATCGGCTACATATCGGTACATATCAGAAAATCAACATGGATTTATGCCACACCGATCAACAGTAACAAATCTACTACTATTCACAACTGACGTACCCCAATAATTGGATGTAAATTTCAGAGTATATGTCGCATATCTAGACTTCAAGAAAGCGTATGATAAAGTGAATCATGATGTCTTGATAAGAAGACTGCAAAATTATGGATTCTCTAAAAATACCGTAATGCTTTTAACACATATATTCGAAGCCGACCGCATTACGTACAATATAAAAACTTTAGATCTGAAGTATATTATAGTAATCTCGGTATTCCCCAAGGAAGCAATTTGGGTCCGTTACTATTCCTAATCGCTATAAATGACCTGACTTGAACACCACCTTTTTATGACGTCATGGGATATGCTCCCAGACGCCCATCTTAGCAGCCATCTTGACCGCTACCTTGTCAGCCATCTTGCCGGCCATCACATCGATTAGGGCCCTTTTGGCATAGGTCTTCGAAACTCGTTTGTCGGCCTTCGCACATTGTCGCGATCTCCTTGGCGGGAAATTTGAATTTGTATTGTAACAAGGGGGCCTAATGCTAACTTATAGGACAGGTATAGGGCTTCGCAACCTGCTTTCGAGTATATTTTGAAAATACGTAACGGTTTTGGTGGAAAATTTGAAATAAGTGGCTCTAACACTCATTTGTAGGGCAGGTATAAGACGCACCCATCTGTGCTTCCCTACTGTTACGCAGAACATATTTTGATTTGTCTTCGACCCTTGGCGGACAATTTGAAATTGTACTCTAATAAGGGGTCCTAACACTAACTTGCAAGAGCCCAAGCATAACAGACAAATCACTCTCGATCAAATCAAACATCAACCAATCAAAGCAATTAACCAAATCAATCAAATAAAACAAGAAGCTGAGGTAACAATTCTTCATAACCTTCTTCTTCCACTGGATATACCTAGCTCCTATGAACGACCGCTTACTTTGTAAATAAGTCTAACCGACACTCAGAGCTGGTACTCTCCCTAAATGTGAGGTTACCGACGTGGGAAAGCTGTCGATCATCCACAATTCAATGTAAAGCAGTTCATTATCAACGAAATTATAACTTACAGTTTGCAAAAATTATCTTACTATTAAAAAATAATGGTTTGGCTTAACTTACAGCTTGCTAAAACCAACTATAATTCAAAAATACATGAGAGAGCCTCCGGCAATACTGTCAATATACGCGCATCAAATTAGCTTGTAACACTATTGTCGTGTTGTGCATACAGTGATAAAAATACGTTTTACAGTTAAATTAGTTAAAAATGCCTATCGAATAACAAATATATAACCAAACTCGAAATCAGGCCACCACATTATTTTACATACAAGAAATGTCTTACCGGAAATACCTCTGATAAAAGGGCCCTAGATTTATGAACAAGGTTGAACACACTATTTCGCTTTTGAAAATGGACAATTGCCTGGGGAAAAATAAACAAGCTGGCTTTAATTTCCAGTTTTGACGATACACATGATTTGAAACTAACACCGATTTCATTTTGTAAGGCAATTATAGGACTCTATGTTTTATTTTACCCGGCGTTTATCATTATCGTTACACAGCCATAATAATATCACTTAAATTCGTAAATACCTCTGGCAAAAGGGCCCTAGAGCATGTGTATTATCAAAATTGGGAATGAAAGTCAGCTTGTCTATTTGTCCCCAGGCAATTGTCCAATTTCAAAAACGAAATAGTGGGTTCGACCTCGTTTATAAATCTAGGGCCCTTTTATCAAAGGTATTTCCGATAAGACATTCCTAGTGTGTAAAACAAAATAGTGGCCTGATTTCGAGTTTGGTTATATATTTGTTAGTGGAGTTGATCGGCCTATGTCCACAGTTTATGCTTTTTGAGCGCGACGTTTCAGAAGCGGGCTCTGCTTCCGTCATCAGGATTAGTCCTGAGGACTGTTTTCGCACTTGAGTCGAATTCATATGTTATATATAATTTTTCCCCAAGCACTAGACTACTATCAGATTCGAACTTGGTACCTTACATTTACTAGTCTGACACCTTTACCGCTGAGCCACTGAGTAATCAAATATATATTTTTTAGAACATATATATATATATATATAACTTTTTCGTGGTTGCGCAGAAGTTTATTGCGCATGTTGCGCCGTAACTTCTTGCGCAGGTGTATTGCGCTTAAGCTCTTCGCGCATTATTGGAATCCATATGGGCTTCATTTCTACACTAGCTTGGCTTATTGGATTTTCTCCTAGTGCGATGTATGTGGCTTCTTTGAGTTTTTGACGAGTTGTGTTCTCGTCGTTAGCCACTATCTGTATGTTATCCCATTGTATGCGGTAGTCTTCGTTCCAGACAAGTTCGGCGATTCTCGCCCTTGCGAACGTTGTTCTTATGTTCCTGCGTTCTCACTTTGAGTGGTCTACTGCTCTCTCCTATGTATGCTCTGTCGCATTTGCATGGTAGGTTGTATACATAATTCTTGGAATTCTGATCTTTATTGTATGGTTTGGTTATAAGTTAACTGTCTTATAAGTTAACATTAGGCCCCCTTACTAGTATACAAATTCAGCTTTCCCGCCAAGGAGGTCGCGATAATGTGCTGAGGCCCATGAACAAGTTCCCAAGACCTATGCCAAAAGGGCCCTAATCTACAAGATGGCCGACAAGATGGCGGACATGGTGACTGACAATATGGCGGATAAGGTGGCCACTTGAGGGCGTGGCCTATGACGGCACAAAGAATTTTTGGGGGGGAAGCACTCCTTCTACTAACGATATACATAAATGGTGGAAAATAAATAGGTTTGAACTTAACATTGATAAATGTAAGGTATATGGTATTTACAAGACAACTAACACAATCAATTTACATATAAAATTAATACATCATCAGTAAAGTCATCAAAAGGGATTATAAGCATCGCAATGGATATAAAGAGATCATAGGCATCGCAATGGATATACAGCTGACATACAAATACACATAAATATGATCATTAATAGAGCAAATAAATTACTGCGATTTATTATTCGTTATACAAGACTATTTGATGACATTGATAATAAAAAAGTTATTTTTCGCACTCGTCAGAAGCAAATTAGAATATGGAGCAATCATGTGGTTTCCATACTGTCAGAAAAACAAAAACAGCATTGAAATTGTGAAAAATATATTTTTACGATACCGGTACTCTAAAACGTCTAACAGCCGTTGTCTAAAGGATCATTCAATAAACCTTTTAAGGCAGACGTTCAAAATAATATCAATTGAAGACAGATTTAATTTAACATCATTAATATGTTTATGCAAAATATTAAATAATATAATTAGTATTCCTAACGTAATAAATTATGTATCATTTAATGTACCAGTACCGCCCCCCCCCCCCCCTCCCCGAGACATCCAGACATCATGGCCGATCTTGACGAAACCTGGCCAACAGTTGTAAAATGAGCTAATAAGTCGATTTAGCGACAGTGAAGAAAAAGTCGATTGTATAACCTTCTATACCTACATATGTATATGTGGATTGAAAGTTAAAAATAGATATCGCGCATATCTTTCAAGATCATTTTAAAGCAAATTTCGCTCCCTTTCAAATAAGGTAAGAATATGTGTATGTTATACCAGCAATACGAGGAATGTTTTCAATTTCCGGAAAAACCGGAAGTAGTGTTTTCATCAGGATAATATCATTTCATTAGCACGAATGAACAAACTTTGTTTCCAAAATCCCAAGTTTGTAACCAAAATAGTTAAAAAGTTATAACAATATCAATATGAAATATGTGAAAATTCATATCTCCTATACTAGTAGCTTTAGAAAAAGCAGGTTAGTTGTTGCATTCATAAGAGTGGCTGGTTGCCTAACAAACATAAAAAAAACAAAAAAAAAGGCTTAGAGAGAATTTTGAATAAATCAATTTCGAATAATTGCTTAAGTTTGAGCCCTTAAATGTAAGCAAATCTATACTATAATTTATTTCGTGAAGAAATATCCTTAAAGAACCTTTATTTAACGACACATATCTATTTCCAATTGTTTTACATCTTGAACGGTATCGGAAATATATATTTCTGCAAAAAGAAATGTATATGTGACTGTAACTGCGGCCATCTTCAATTTTCAAAGTTTTAAAGAATTGCAAAAATTGCACTTCAAGCGTGTTATTCTTTCAATCCTCTATGTTAAACGTTGAAAATTTGCCCCCGAAATAACACCCCCTGTATACCTATTGCGTTTAAAAGCTTGTTTTGTCGACATAATTGTCTCGTATGCCTTCATTCCAATTTTCATCAAAATCGTCCGTATAGTTTTGGCTGGTGAGTGACCACAGACACAGACGCAGACGCAGTCGCAGACGCAGACGCAGACGCAGACGCAGACGCAGACGCAGACGCAGACGCAGACGCAGACGCAGACGCAGACGCAGACGCAGACGCAGACGCAGACGCAGACGCAGACGCAGACGCAAACAAAGACGCAGACGCAGACACAGACACAGACACAGACACAGACACAGACACAGACACAGACACAGACACAGACACAGACACAGACACAGACACAGACACAGACACAGACACAGACACAGACACAGACACAGACACAGACACAGACACAGACACAGACACAGACACAGACACAGACACAGACACAGACACAGACACAGACACAGACACACACACACACACAGACACAGACAAAGGCACAGACACAGACACAGACACAGACACAGACACAGACACAGACACAGACACAGACACAGACAAGGACACGGACACGGACACGGACACGGACACGGACACGGACACGGACACGGACACGGACACGGACACGGACACGGACACGGACACGGACACGGACACGGACACGGACACGGACACGGACACGGACACGGACACAGGCAGCACGGCACGCGCGCGCACGCGCACACGCGCACGCGCACACGCACACGCGCACACACGCACACACGCACACACGCACACACGCACACACGCACACACGCACACACGCACACACGCACACACGCACACGCGCACACGCGCACACGCGCACACGCGCACACGCGCACACGCGCACCCACGCACACACTTACAGACGCACACACGCACACACGCACAAACGCACACGCGCACACGCGCACACGCGCACACGCACACACGCATATACGCACACATGGGCACGCGCACACACGCACAAACGCACAACCGCTCGCCCGCACGCTTATAAACTTCAAAATAACGCAACTTGTCTTTTTCGATTTTTTTTCGACTGCAATACTTTCTTGTTTAACAAGAAAGTAAAAATTCCTACTTCATTCGAAGTCTGCACTTATGTAATGAATTTAGCAAGACCTTAGACCCATTCATATACAATTTGCCTACATTTAAAGATAAATGCTTCACAGTCCTTGATTTATTAAAATAATCCTAATGGCGCTTATAAATGTATGTATAAATTTCCTTGTATTCATCATATATATTTCAATGTTCTATCTTTTTTTCCTTAATGTCATTTCGTTCACTATACTTACATTTATTTTTAGAATATCATTAGTATTGGTTGATTATTTTCGAAAAATTACAATGTTACATTTTGGAGTGCATATACTCTGTAAACCTTTTCATAATTTTACTAAATAAATAAATAAATCACTATCTCTTCAAATGACGAGGAATGTAGGGTCCAATTGTCGCGAATCATTTATCCAGACCTTCTGTACTTTCTTGAGTATCGTACCACGTTTTATTCAATTAACAAATAAACCTCTCTTTTTCTAAAATTTATTAATTTTTTTTTAATACTCACTTGTCGTTTGTTGACCTTTTTATATTTAAAACCTAACTTATTTATTTTTACTTTGGTTGTAAGAATTTCGGGATAAATTAGGTATATTCTTATGTAAACTTTGGGAAGTAACGGTTTATAGTCGCGGAAACGGTGGAGTTGGCGTGGTTAGATTTATGAGAAGTTGTAGTAAATCATTAGATATTCAATTTAGTGATTATTTATTTTTGTTTATTAAATACATATTATTGTTTAAAAATTGCGATTACGTATGTCGCGTGTTTTAGTAATATACTAAGTAACATAGAAAGAAGCACACCCAGTATGTAAATTTATTTGAATAATTTTTGTTATACAAGTGTATTCGAGTTAGACTAGTAAACGATCAAAATTTGATATAAATTAAACTATTAACTTTTTTAAATTATTTAATAATGTGTTGCGCCACCACGATGTCTTATGCACTCATTAACACGTCTGGGCATACTTCTAATGAGGTTATCGATTTCCTCCTGAGGTTTCACATCCCATGGTATCTGTAACTCATGCTGTAGAGTCACTAGAGTTTGTGGGGTTTGGGGTAAATTGAGTAATCTTCTTCCCCTAATATCCCAGACGTCCTCGATGGGTGAAAGATCGCGCGATCTCGTTGGCCAAGGCAACAAAGCGACTTGATTCGCCTGAAAATTTGCCAAAGAAGCCCTAGCAACATGAGGTCGTGCGTTACCTTGTTGGAATGCGCTGTCGGGGATGGTCTGTACATAAGGTACAATATGGGGTTCTACGATCTCCTGGATGTAGCGCGCATCGGTCATGTTACCTCTAATGAAGACTAAAGATGACCTACTTCCGATAGCAGTAGCTCCCCATACCATAACTCCAACTGTGTGGTGTACATGCCTTTCCACAGAAAATTGGGACCTTGTCTTTCACCATGCCGTATTCTCAACGTCATGCATGCCCAAACAAAATCTGGACTCATCACTGAAGCCAATTGAATTCCTGTCTTCGTCCAAATTTGCACGTTTTCTACACCAAGCTAGACGATCACGTCGGTGCCCAGGAGTCACTGGTAGCACAAAATGGGGACGGTATGAAAAGAGTTCATCGCTCTTCCATGTTCTGCAAACCACTGGTCTGCAATCGCTCATGTAGACGAGAAGTGGTCCCGTAAAACCAATACTCTAAGACGGCGATCTTCGGATTCTGTGGTTCTTCGAGGACGTCCTGGTACCTCTCGCTATTCATGTACGGCCCTCTTGGTTCCATGTCCGAACACAAACTGCCACAGTGTTTAAACTCCGTTGCTTTCTATCGGCTATATCTCTCATAAACAAACCAGCATCTCGTAAACCCACAATGCGACCCATATCAAACTCGCTTAACTGCCGAAAACTTTGGCGTCTTCGCACTCGAGGCATCGTGGTTCAGTTAAAGATGGCTTTTTGTAATGTGTTTTACGCATCTTAAATGACAACGGTAGTTACAAATGATTTTAAGGCTACGTGATAGTAAATGTTTTTGAAAGAGGTTAACGCAAAATATTCACTATTACTCGGTGTTCTTTCTATGTCACTGAGTATATTTGGTTACGTTTGTTTGTATTTTAACTTAGAAAAATAAATTGCGTCATCGACAATTTATTTATATTTAGCATTTATTTGCGCGAGATTGTATATAGGTATAAGTCAGGGAAAATATGTAATATTGCGACAAGATACTGAAACTTTTCATGGATAACGGAAAGTGAAGTTAATATAGATTTTACATTTAAGTAATATTGTTCAATATGTTAACTCGAACGAAAAATAGATTAGGTTTTAGCATGTTGCAATAGGTTCTTGCTGGCGAGTATCTTTTACTTCGCCTGCACGGAAATTTTCTTGTTTTTACCGAGCGAAGCATGAATTTTTAGCATAGGGATTGGCTAGACTTCTTTAAAGGTGAGAAGAGAAAGTCGATGAAGGGCTGTGAGAGATGAGAGTTGAGTCGAGTAAGACGCGCGTATTCGGCACTCGGTTGTCGACAGTGTGTTAGTGATGTAAACCATCTTTATGTCTTGAGAGTTGATTTTGTTGTTCCAGGGGTTGCTACCCCGCTTTACCTTTACGTGTTTTCTATGATATGTTCGTAGTTCACACTTTTTCAATTTTGTAGTGTAGTGTTTCCCGATGCACCAGTATCATTTAAAGGAAATATAATCGTGAACGGTTTTGTTAGGCGTTGTAAATAAACAAGGGCTGGTTTAATAAACGAAGAAGCTGTTGTCGTGCTTAATTGAAGTAGTAATTACTGCTTCAAAAGACTGTGTAGAGCTTTGGAGACGGCAAAGTTAACGCGCTGTCAGCTTTGCATTAAATTTTTTTTTTGGGTATTTAGAGGTTTAAACTTGGCGATGAGAAAACAGGGAGCGGCCCTAAGCATTGTGTACTGATTTTACCCCTTTATCCTGTAACATTGTGTAAGATAAAACTGTCAAGTCCTTTGTTCTAAATTGGTCTGTAATAAATAGAAACATTGTTTGAAAACTAATTAACAGGTCGTTAATAAAAAGTATGCGTCACCGGCTTTACTTGATTTTTTTTAATGGTTTATTGAATCATTCTTAACCGAAACATTTACGAAATTATTCAGTTATTAGTTACTGGCTTTTTAATTGAACTCTCTACGTTGACCGCTGTTGACGAGTACTAAACTGAGTATATTATTTTTAAGGTTTTGTTTAATTAATAAGAACGCGTGTCGCCTCTTTATCTATCAAAAGTGTTTTTGTTGAAGCAAAAGGAAAATTGATAGTGTGTTTTTAAATTTTAAGAGGTGAATTTGAAGTCCGTAGTTGTGGACAAGAACTTTTATTGTGTTGTACATGGACTACTTACATTGACACAGTAGACGATTGTTAAAGTTAATTATTGAGTTTCTGTTATGCGTTAATTAACTTTACGCTTCATAATTCATATTTGTTGACGACCAATTGATCTTTTAGTTTACATTATTCTCTTTGTACGCTTTGTACTCTAGTTTCTTTTAGAGCATCATAAATATATTGGTGTTCAATTAGCAATTATAATCTTTCTTCTGAATTAATTTCAAGAATTATTTGAAGAGGTCTCAAGCAATTTCCAGTGATAATAGTCATAGTCTTCAATCATTACCAGCTATCAATTCTTCTACACTTGCCAGAGGTCATTCCAAACGCTTCTTATTATCCCAACCAATTAAAACGTCACCAACCCTTACAGATAAAAATAAACATCCTTTTGGACGAAATTGGATGAGCTACCTTCATTATTCCACACAATATCTCCGCCTAAGGTCATCTTTCACTCTTTGCCGGTGTTTATTTTGCCTGTTCCAATTTTTGGAGTTCATAAAATCCAAAAAAGGTTCTGTTTTCCTCAATATCTTGCGAAAAAGTTGTTAGAGTGAGGGGAAGCAAATCATTGTTATCTTCTGGAACGTATGGTATAAGTTTCGAATTGATAATGGATTCGTAGTCACGTGGGACTGTGCTTAACTCTTCATAGGTCAGAGAAGCCTTGCGCAGTACCTTTTTAATACTAGTTTAAGCAATCTTATTATCCGCTCCCACCACCTACCCCACCATAAAGCCGTTGGTGGATTAAATTTTCAATAAATTTGCTGTGTATTGGTGACTTTTAAAATTTGATTCCAATCGAGACGTTGCAATGCGTTTTCTGTGGCAACAAAATTTTTACCATTGTAGCTGTTGACAATTTGCGGTCGTCAATTTGGATTACTATATATATATATATATATATATATATATATATATATATATATATATATAGCACAAGTAAATATGTAGATCCAAACCTTTGATCCAGTATTACCGTAAAGTGGACCTGTCATGCCAATTCCTGCTACTTCGAAAGCCATCGTACCCCACACTAGATTCCTTAGCAAAGAACAAGGAGGCGCTTCTAAATTCTTATTAAAAGCTTTATGTTTACATAAACTTTATAACCGCAAATCTTTAAACCAAAAACCATACCTTACGATCACTTCTTCATCTGGTTAACGTTAATATGTACACACGTATAATTTTATTTACAGCTACTTTACTTTTACCAACTTAAAACTTATTAAAGCAGCACTGTATACAGCAAATTTGTACTTTATTTGTTCGAGCTGCGGAGTGTACGCAAAACTACCTCTTTAACCAGGAACTCGTTAAAATTAATCCGCATAACCAAAATGCGATGAATGAGTTCAACAGAATAAAGGTTCAGCACTTAATAGAAAAACACTAAAACCAATTAATTCTATGACCGAAAATTTTCACGATTGACAAACAAAAAATACTAACGATATGATAAACCGGGGGGTATGTGAAACTCGATAATACCCCAACCAGTGTATACGAAAAATCTTCCTACGGTAACGTTCGGTACACCATCGCGATATGGTATAACTCGTTCCCGCTTAACACAACAACCCCTTTCGTGTATATTGGAAAGTCGCAAACAAAGGTGGCCTTCAACTACATCTTAGGCACGACTGTATTCAACATTGTCCTGAATTCACCATATTCCATTCTATCCCCTAACATCTTAATTAACCAATCATGGCAATTTATTAGTTAAATTTTAAGTTGCGCCAAAAACGGATTGAATTCGTGAGCCGAACTGAAAAATTGCATCAGAAAAATATATAACATAACAAGCGTTTTATTTGGAGTGTAATTGGTACCTTTTTCGTAATTGATTTCATTGCCTTAAGGCCCAGTATTTACAAACTAAACTCTTTGTTTAAAGAAGAAAATTTTTATTAAATTCGCGCCAGCCTGTCACCAAAACATTTTTCTATGCTACATATAACGATTTGAATACGACATAAAATCTTCCAAAGACGTGATTTTAACGACAATAATTATTATGATCAACAAAATTTACAAAAATACTATTATTTACAAGGGAACTAATTAACTCACACTAACCTAGTAAAGAGGGAATTCTGCCATCTACCGATGTCAATATGTAAACCAAATTAATTAATTTAAAACTCAACAAATCAAAAAAAATTATTTCATTCCCAAAATAAGGATTCTAAATGCGATTACCATTTGCAATAATTTTAAATATCTTCAAACACGTAAAGAAAACCGTTACAATCTAAAAGCTTCCAATAAGTTATCATGTTCATTTTCTTGAACTATCCTACATTTCATATGTACTAATGAATAACTTATAGTTTCGAAACTAATGACAAATACTCGTTAAAATCACGACACGTCACATCACTTATTTGCAAACTACCTCGAACTTCTATAATTCCTTCTTCTAGCCATTCTTGTAAACACCTTTATAAGCTTTGTAATAATCGCCGTTTTTTAATGTTTATACCAGCACATCAAGTCAACTCAAAAATCATTTGACGGAGGTGCATGTCCTTCCGCCTATGGCATACCTACTTCATATGTACCTTCTTTTTAATAATAGGATTTATTGTCCAACAGAAAAATATGCCAGTAACAAGTCATTTAACTAAACTAAGTTACATACGCAGTACACAACTTACTAAATATAAACAGAAACATCACTAACTGTTACAGTATTATTCAGGTGAACTATAGCAACCAACTCCGCACCTTGCTTAGACTTTGCTTCTCCTGGATCGGTTATTCCTAGATCTAGTCGCCATAAGTCAGAAATACTCAACTCTACCCTTAGCATACTGGCTGAATATTTTGTGAAAGCATGATTGTTTCACTTCTATTTTACCCATTACAGTTCATCCTAATAAAATCGCTACTAGATCACATATATAACTTACACGACGTCTTGAAACAAGTTTTCCAGCAACATCTACACCAATAAGAATTTTAATAGGTCCTCCGGCCATATCAGTAAACTCATCACCACATGTCTTAAATTCATCAACCCACGGACCTTCGATAACGTAAGAAATATTGTTGCATACCAGGGGCAGATTAAGTGCTATAAAATTACAAGCATAGTTATTCTTTAAACTACTCAGTCCCACTAAGTAACATTTATGATTAAACTGAAATGTGATTAGAACTGTACCTAAAATTTCAGCCCTTTTTATTCCTAAATTGACGACCCTCGAATGCATGAAATTAAAGGTAATATTAAGACCGCAAACTGTAGGAGATTTGAACAGTTATCTGTGGGAACAGAATTAGTCATTAAACAGATTAGCTATAGAAGTAAATTGTGTTATATATTGCAATTAAAGAATACAGACTCGTTGCACATATCTAATTATTGATTAGAAGAAAGAGTTAACAATGTATAGATTTAAAATAGACATAAGAATTGTACAATTTATAAAAAATATTGTAATGATCACTAAAGTAGTGGACATTACCACCATAAAGTAGGTTACAGATTTAATAGTTTTAATCCAGATCGCTAGACAAAGAAATGTGCTTGTTTATACATCAATAAATGGCTTTTCATTATTAGTAAGCATTATAAGAGGGTTTCTTTGTTTTGAAGGGGATACAATAGGCTCGCATTCATATAGGTGATGTAATCTTAAAAAGTGTACCTTAAATAAATGGTTTTTATTATTAGTAGGCGTTAGAACGGGTTTTTATTGGTGTAAATCAATAGGTACAATAGTCTCACACTCATAACGGTGATGTAATTTTAAAAAATGTACCTTAACAATTAAGCTTTTTAATTTGACATTCCCCATACGCACATGCTAGTTATCATATACAGTGTATAGATTTAAAATAGACATAAAGAATTGTAATGTTTTGTAAAATAACATTTGGAAACTTAAAGTATGTACTCTTTTAATGTAAATAAAAAAGTTTCTGTAAGCTTTAATTCAAAGAAAATTAGCAACATCGTCTTTATGAAAGCAAACCTTTTATATTACTTTAAACAATGAAAACCCAATGTAACGCTTTACTAATAAAAGTAATTTTAGTTAACATATGCATAAATGCCTTATTGATGCAAAAACGTTTCAGGTTTCATTGTCTAGCGATCTGCATACATTAAAACCAATAAATATATAACTAAATCGATTTTTTTTATTAATTAGGGATCATTTAGATTTACAACGTCTTATATTAATGTTATTTAATTGACAGAAATATTAGGCGTAGTACATCAAACTTAAATCTATACATTGTTAACTCCTTTTCTAAACTGCAATTCATATAGCTGTTAGTTAAACAGCAGTTAGCGGAAATTTTAGGTACAGTTCTAATCACATTTACGGGTCGCTCAACATGAATCTGAGGTTTTAAACGTCCAAATTAGTTCAATTTTGTAGGTTTTGGGCTAAATCTCGATAATTATACATTTTTTCGGAAAGATCATGCTTTATAAAAAAAAATCAATTTAAATCTCCCACAATTCCCTTTATGCAAAGCAAAGTCATTGAATTTTTCCATTATAACGCTTCAATAATAAAAGAATTTTTAGAGAGTTTGCATAAATGCCATTTATTGATAGAAAATCAATCACGTTTCTTTCATTTACTGGTAAATTTGATCCTTTCAGGGTCTAGCGATCTACATATATCAAAAACCAAAAAATCTGTAAGTAAATCGAATTTTTGTTGATTTAGGCGTCGTTTAGATTTAAAACACTTTTACACAAACAATATATATATATATATATATATATATATATATAATGTCCTAGAAGTAATTCCTATCAAACCATGTTCCCTAGTTCAGTGTTTCGACACGTTAAAGTACATAATATGTATTACCTTACCATCTGGAGGAAGAAAGTTGATCTCAGATAAAATCCTACACGTTTGTCAAAAAGTTCCCGCGCCCAAACATCAAAAAATCTCGATGCGCAGAGACAATAAAGAACCGTATAACTTTGATGGGTTGGAGAAGAGAATACCGAAAACTAGTGCTACGAACGCTTTTTGAAGTTATTTTACTGTCTACATCTCTTTAACTTAAAAGAACACCATATTCAGAACACTTGGTCTTTATTTTTTAATTATACAATACCGTTCCTTAAACCTAATACATATTACACTTAACTTTTGCACACTCTGTCCAGTTCTGTAAAATGATTCTAGTTAAAGCATGTTTACATATGGTTGGGGGCTAGAAAACAAACCAGAACCAGCTTTTTCAAACGCCACCCTTAAACGATAACCCCCGTCGACTTATTCCAGTATCTATGACTATTGGAAAAGCTACCCTTTACCTCTTAAAGTAGGTGATTTAAGGGGATTATCCAGCTTTTTCCATAATATAGAAACTACTCCCTATGAGTACCTTGACTTATAAAAAACACCTCCTAAAGTAGGTGGTTTAAGCAGATTTTTCTATAATATAAAGACTACCCCCTATCAGTACCTTGACCTACTTCCAGATTTCTAAGAATTATACTAGGATACAACCTTCATATTTCCACGATATGAGATTTCTAAGAATATGACTCTCTTCGGAGCAATAAACTTTAACCCCTCACGAGCTGATTCTATGTTTAAATTTCTAAGATAAACTTTGAAGATATGATTTTGACCTTGCATAGCCTATTCAATTTAGCCTCAGCTACGATGAATGAGCTATTAGACTTGTTTCATGGGGGGGAGGGGCGGTTACCTGTGTTGGGTAATTGATTTCTAGTAATTGTAATGACTTCTAAGACTTATACAAAAGAATTGCTTGAACAGTGTGGCCTTGATAATTTGCTTGGTGGTCTTGAACACATGACCTGCGTCAATCGAGAATTGTTTGGTGACCATTTACCGCCAAAGGGACGTTACCCTCAAGGATCACTTGCACCTTCAATGACAGTTCTAAGAATAAACTTTGACCTTGGGGCGATGGCAGGAATTGGTTGGTAAAAATTTCCTGCCAAGATCTGACCCTTGTATTACTATCGAATAAGATTGGGATACCTTTGCAGGTGGCCATTGATTTCTAGGAATTAACACATGGTGTTGACTTGGTTAAAATTAGCCTGACCTTGACAAATTCGTCCAGAATCAACCTACGACTTCTTTGATCTTGATGCTAGATACATGGGTATGCAGACACAGAGCCAATAAAAGAACCTTGAATAGCTTGACTTTATCACTTTTGACCAGGAAATTTCTATTTTTAGATTTCTCAGAATTGTGACCTTGACATTTAAATGGTTGAGGTAGGTGGAAACTACAGGTTACCTTGGTATTCAGCCACGAAAAGCCTTGCTTATTTCGCTACTTGAAGAGCGCCAATACAGGAACACCTTGATATATCGTTTAGCCTAACCTTGAACACTGATTTCTTATGACTTTTCTAGTGACAAAGTCCGATTAGTATCCTGCTGTGACCTTGAAAGTCATGCGACGTCATTGATTAGGAATGTTACTAAATCTAACCTTGAACATTTCTCGATGCATGGTCTCAACCAGGAATTGTTTGGTGACCTGGCCCTGAAAAGTAGAATCCTCCACACCTTGAAAAGTATATCTGAATACCCCATGCAGGTGATTTCAAGGAATTATGACCCTGACCTGATCAGAATTGCATCAACAAAGGATCGTCTTTGTCCTAAAAAATTGATTTCTCGGAGGAGTGACTTTGAAGAATATGCAGGGAAAGTGTACGCAACTTGACGTAATGCACTCGCGTGTTTTCCTTAGTAAATTAATAAGTGGATCACTATACGTGGTCTTGAAGAATATACGCAGACAACGTATGTACGCAATGGCCTTAAAAGCTAGAAAGTGGATCCTATAGTATACGTGACCTTGAAGAGCATTCTCCTATATACCTTTACCGGTCATATATCGGGATACCCCTGCAGGTTGATTTCTAAAACTTATGATAATTGATACCAATACATTTTAACCACTGACCCAGATAACAATCTATTTGATAGCCCTACAGGTGATTTCTAGGAATTATGACCCTGACTCAGCCAAGAATTACTTGAACAATGGATCGCCTTTGTCCTTGAAAATTGATTTCTCAGATGTAACCTTGAAATGGTGGGGGAAACGGCTACCTGTGTTGGTAAATGATCCCTGTTTTGGGAAATGGCTCCCATGTTTTGGGAAACGGCTATCTGTCTTTGGGAACCAGATTCAGTTCTGATGGTTTAGGACAATAGTATTATGAATCCACATACTATAAGCATAATCTTTTTATTACAATTTAGCCAATACAAGAACTTTGACTCAAATGTTAGCATAGACAACGACAATCTGTATGATACCCCCGACCTTGAGAATTAACGTCTTGACTCTTGGCCCTGAAAGGTAGAGAAATTTACGTCTGAACATGTGAATAACCAAAACGATGATTTATTTTGGTAGGTTTGTTTGTTTATTTCCATATTATTTTTAGCACAACATTGTAATAATATTGATATTCGTATGTTTATCAGTTTTGATTTGACTTAAAGAAGCTTTAATTTGAATTAAAAGTTATATTAGATACCATGTGTTTATAGATAATACAAAGAATTGAAATTCTTATGATGATTGGATATAGGAAAATAGTGCGAACACAACAGGAGGTGGGTGTAATTCCATGATGTAGCATTTCCCAACGGATGGATTGGATGGCGTGGATCTGTTGAATGGCCACCAAGGTCTTCTAATCTTAATCCTTTAGACTATTTTTTTGTGGGGCCATCTAAAAAATGTTGTGTACAAAACTAGACCTGAAACGATTGACGACTAGAATCAGAAGAGAATGCGCTAATATTAGTGCAGAAACAATAAATATGGTTGAACAAGGATTTATCCATCGTTTGGAATGCTGCCAGGCACAAGAAGGATTTCAATTTGAACACTTAATTTAGTAAATACTTGTTCTTACTTATTAAATATTATGTTTCGTGAAAATATATTGATAGCTGTCGTCATAATCATCGTCTTGGTTACTGATACGTTCAGAAGTAAAATTCTCGATAACTGTTGAGTTTAGGAATAGGAAATTCAACATAAAATATACTTATAATTCCATGCAGAACTCAAAAATAAAATTAAAAATAAGTGCTTCTATTTGAAAAAATGAAGTAGATGGTCATACTTGTTTTTGGGCCACTCTCTATACATGCATTTGCCATGAAAAGAACCGCAACAAAAAATAAGAATCGACCTGCCCGAGCGTTTTTTCCAAAAAAGAAACAACTGATTTTTAATTGAATTTATTTCATACTTTATGTACACACTGTATATATATATATATATATATATATATATATATATATATATATATATATATATATATATATATACACGGTGATCAAATTAAGGTGTTTTTATGATTGAAGCTACGAGGTCTGTTACATAAGAGAAGTAGTGGTATTCCTTCCGCTGATTAACGTGGTGGTAACAGTAAACCAATTGAACATCCCGTTTCCGAGTTGTTTTAAAAGATGTAGTTTTCTTAGTGCTATTGTGAATTTCAGCCTAAAACCAAAAATAAGGGATATATGACCCTATTTCACTTTTCGCTTATAGGATACCATAAAATTTAAATAAAAACGAAATGTTATACAAAATATGCGATATTTATTATTTAATTTAGTACCAAAGTACGTCCTTTAGTTGTGTTTAGCTATTTTTAAATCATCTAGGGATGCTATGCGAAACAATAAATCTTGTCATTTTGGCGTTTATAAATTATTTTTGTGAAACAATTAATTTCGGTGTTAGCTGATACATACTAATATAATGACTTTTACGCATTTAGAAAAATGTGATATGTTTGACGCATATATAGTATGTAAAAAAAATGCACACCGTGCAATGTTAAAAAAAAGATTTGTGATGAATCAAGAAACGGAAATAAATGAGACATGTAAAACATATCATCATTTTTGGAGTAATGAAAATCTAATGCAAAATTTTCCGTGTGAGCCACAGAGACGTTTGAATGTACGGTGTGGTCGTTTTGGCTCTAATATCGTCGGACCAGTGTTTTACGAAGGCACTTTATCACGCGATCTCCATCCGAATCATTTTAGAAGTTTTTTGATGACCTTAATTTAGCTGATCGTTAAAGCGTATTTTTTCAGCAAGATGGTGCGCCACAACAAAATACTCAAAACGTCAATAATTTGATAAATGGATTTTCATGATCGCATTATTGCCACCTGGGGATCAGTTCGTCGGCCTCCACGTTCTCCAGACATTACACCAACGGACTTTTATTTCTGGGGATTTTTAAGAAACGAAGTCTACCACTATCGTTACAATGATATCGAAGATGTTCAGATAGCGATAACTAATATAAGTAGCATAAATGGACGTACGGTGTTAAAAGCTGTAAGAAGAGTATTTAAGTGTCCCCAAAAATGTATTGAGCAAGGAGCAGATGTATTTGAGTATTTAATTCAAGCTTTTCTAATAATTTTATCAAAAAACAAATCAATTCATTCATTTTGTTTTGTTTTAACTTTAAATTTTATACCCGCCAAGATGATAGGCTCATATCTCCGTTATTTTTTGTCTTAGGCTGAAATTCATAATAACCTTTTGCGTTGGCAATCGATTAGGGCATAAATATACAAGGTGTCCCATTTACATTTTTTAAAATAACTCGGAAACGCGATGTTCAATTGTTTTTCTGTTACCACCATGTTAATCAGCGGAAGGGATACTACTACTTCTCTAATTTAACTGACCTCATAGCTTCAATCATATATATATATATATATATATATATATATATATATATATATATATATATATATATATATATATATATATATATGTATACACAGGGTGTTCCTTAGTGATATGCGAATATTGAAGTGGATGAATCTACACGAAAAATACGAAAATTAATTGATATCTTCTAAACCGCTAAACATTTTCCAGTGAAGTTTAGTAAGAAGCTAGAGTGCATGAAAGTGGATATTTTTCGATACGAAGTTAAATTCCAGCTTCAGCAGTGGCGTGCGTACGGGCACTCACTTGGATATTTTTGAAGAAAAAAAATGATACGCCACTGATTTCTTGAAAAACAAAATTAAATTTTAATTTCTCCTTCAATTTTAAAAATAAAAGCTCTCTTGAGTTATGTTCCTAGAATGTTCTGTTTGGGAGTAATAAAATAAAAAACGTTGTATTGTACGAGAAAATTATGTAATTTAATGATTGAAAGAATACGTTAAAAATTGGCATCTGCCTTCAATGAACAACAACAAAAACAACAAATGGAAACATACAGCATAAACATAATATTGGGAACAAGTAATATGGAACGGTAATCACAAAAATTGTTGGAAATGGCCTCCTTCACTCAAAATGCATGCTTCTGCCCTCCTTCTCATGGAATTCCGCACTCGTTGAAATATTCCCGGAGTATGTTTTATATTATTACATGCTGCAACTATTCACTCTTTCAATTCTTCTACACTGTTAATGGGACTTGTGTACACTAGCGTTTTTAGATAGCCCCACAAGGAAAAATCTAAGCTGTTAAGGTCGGGGGACTGTGGTGGCCATTCTTGAGTTACCCACGGCCAATCCAACGATTAGAATAAACAGTATCTAAATGATTGCGAACCATTCCACTGAAATGTGCTGGTGCACCATCGTGCATGTACCACATATGGTGTCTTATTAAAAGCGGAACATCCTCAAGCAGCTCAGGCAATTGTCCACGATTGAAAGTAAGGTAAGATTGTCCATCGAGTCGTGTTGGAAGAAAGAATGGGCCAATAAAGTAATCGGCTATAATTCCTGACCAGACGTTCACCGAAAATTGATGTTGCATATGGGTTTCAGATGTGGCTTTGGGATTCTCATCCGCTCACAAATGGTTATTGTGAAAATTCTGAATCGCATTTCTTGAGAAATTACATTCGTCCGTGAACAGGATATGTGAATCGAATTGTGGATTATGTGCAATATTATGAAGATACCACCGACAAAAAGTTACTCGCTTAGGAAAATCTCTCGGGAGTTATGCCTGTACTCTCAAAATATGGTATGGATATAACAAATAATCCATTAAAATTCTCCAAACAATTTGATGGCAAATGTTCAAGTTTGTAGCTATCTTCCTTGTACTCGTTTCAGGCTGTTCTTCGACTGCGTGCAGGACAGTTTCCTCAATTTCAGTTGTTCTTACACTTAGAGGCCTACCTTCAGATGTACCTCTTCGAACACTACCAGTTTCAACAAGACGCTGATGAATATTCGAGAAGGTTCGACTATCTGGTAAAGCACGATTGGGATATCTCTGGTGATAAATCCGTCTGGCTTTTTCTCCACTGCCATCAGCGAGGTCATACACATAACGCATATCAGCCATTTCAGCAATAGTATACGTCATCATTAATAACAAAATTGTAAAAAAACAATGGGAAAAGTTAATTTACAGTGACTTAAATTGAACTAGAAAATGTCACATGGAAAAAGCAAGTGTCATTTTGAAAGTGCAACTAGACTTATTGCGAAATTGTTATTTCATTCATTGAATTAACTTTCTCGTACAATACAACGGTTTTTATTTTATTACTCCCAAACGGAACATTCTAGGAACATAATTCAAGAGAGCTTTTATTTTTCAAATTGAACGAGGAATTAAAATGTAATTTTGTTTTTCAAGAAATCAGTGGCGTATAATTTTATTTCTTCAAAAATATCCAAGTGAGTGCCCGTACGCAACCACTGCAGAAGCTGGAAATTAACTTCGTATCGAAAAATATCCATTTTCATGCACTCTAGCTTCGTACTAAATTTCAATGGAAAATGTTTAGCCGTTTAGAAGATATCAATTAATTTTCGTGTTTTTCGTGTAACTTTGACACCCCGTATTTTCGTAACGGTACAGTTTAGGACCGTACTCTATTAAGCAAACTATAATTATTTTTTCGTGTAGATTCATCCACTTCAATATTCGCATATCATTAAGGAACACCCTGTATATACAGGGTTTGCAAAGTTCAATCGGCACTATTGCTACCTTCGTTATTATTGGTGATACGAAGTCGGTTAAATGGACAAAGAAGTAGCATTTTTTCCGCTCGTTACGATGGTGAAATCAAAATAAAAATTGAACTTCGTGTTCGCGAGTTATGTCAAAAATTTCCATTTTTTTAAATGGCACACCCAGTATGCAATATCCGTAATCGATAGAAAATTAAATTCTGAACAAAAAAGTTCCTGTGACATTTTACTCTAATGTTAAAAATGACAAAGTTATTTATCATTTATTGAATTCGTCAAGGTGGCTGGTATTACGTGAACAATATTTGTCATTTTCACAAATGTCATCAGAATTGATATGTCAAATTGAAGTTTGCTAATAAAGAGTTAAGAGTTTGTGTTTTTTGAATAGAAAAATGCCTTTCACCCATTCAGAAAAGTGTGATATGTTAGAATGTTACATCGTTTGTCAATAAAACAGTTATCAAGCGCGTGAGCGTTACAGTGATTTGTTTCCTACGCGTCATTTGCCGGATAGAAGATACTTTTTGGTTTTGTATCGTAAATTTAGATCTAATTCGAGCGTGTTTAAGAAATCCAGATCTAATAAACAATGTATAATTAGTGAAGAAACTGAAATTAATGTGTTAGCTTATTTTGAAGCACATCCCAACAACTCAATTAATGATTTAGTGCAAGAAAATGGGCTATGTTTGGGTTCCATCTACAATATTCTAAAAAAGTATAAGTTTGTGCCGTATAAGTTCCGACCTACACAGACACTAGTACCAGGAGATCAAGAAAGACGCGTTCAGTTTTGTCACTGGTTTATTAATCAAATGAGAACCAATAATGATTTTTGGAGCTCAATTCTATGGAGTGACGAATCAAATTTTTCTAATAGGGGCATGTTCAACAGGAAAAACAGCCATTTTTGGAGTCGAGAAAATCCGATGCTCTACCGATCTTGTAACCCGCAGAGACGCTTCAGTGTTAATGTTTGGTGCGGTTTAATTGTCTTGATAATTGTTGGTCCAGTATTTTATCAGGGTGCGTTAACTGGTGAGCGGTACGCCGAAATATTGACTGCCACACTCCCAGACTTCTTGGATGATGTAAATTTAATGGATAGGCAGAACATTTATTTCCAACAAGACGGAGCTCCTCCCCATAACGTTCGTCAGATAGATACAATATTAAACAATTTTTTTGATGACAGATATTTATCAACTAATGGGCCTATCCGTATGCCTCCTCGATCACCTGACATTACTCCAATGGATTTTTTCTTTTGGGGATATGTGAAGAGTGTGGTGTATAACAGGCGATATGATAACCTTGAGGATCTCCAGCAAAGCATCGTTCACGTCATCAATAATATGGATGGTAGATCCATTGCTAAGGCTACTAAAAGTGTCTACAAGCGGGCCCAGAAATGCTTGAAGCAAGAGGGTGATGTTTTCGAACATCTAATTTGAGTTTTGTTCCTTATTATTATTATCACTTAGAATAAAGAATCCTGTTTCAATTGTCTGATATTCTTTTCATTTTCTGCTCTATGGTAATACAGAAAAATAGTTGACACAGCCACCTTGATGAATTTGGTAAATGATCAATAACTTTGTCATTTTTGACATTAGGGTGAAATGTCATAGGAACTTATTCGTTCACAATTTAATTTTCTATCGATTAAGAATATTGCATATTGGGTGTGCCATTTAAAAAAATGGAAATTTTTGACATAACTCGCGAACACGATGTTCAATTTTCATTTTGATTTCACCATCGTAACGAGCGGAAAAAATGCTACTTCTTTGCCCATTTAACCGACTTCGTAGCACCAATAATAACGAAGATAGCAATAGTCCGACTTAACTTTGAAAACCCTGTATATATATATATATATATATATATATATATATATATATATATATATATATATATATATATATATATATATGTGTGTGTGTGTGTATATATATATAAATTACTTGGTTAAGGTTAGGGAAATGCTAGTTACATCAGGCTTGAAGTTGTAAAGCCACAAAAAACGACGATTTAATTATAATTTGATATACGATTTCAACCTTATATATATATATATATATATATATATATATATATATATATATATATATACAGGGTGACCCGTAAGGAATGGGCCATAGTTCAGAGGTAGTTTCCATGGGTTAAAGTAAGCCCATTTAGGCCAATTTACCTTAGTCCAATTCTGCTTTCTTAAAAAGTTATGACCTTTCAGCGATGCATTTTTTATGGCACTGTTTTTAGGTAGCTGTCTCATTTTTCGAGATACCATGTCTAAACTTGGTACAGGGTAGTTTTTCGGCTAGACACCAACACCTCACTCATGTTTCTGGTTTCCGCTGTATTTTTTTGTGGATAAAGATTTTGAAAGGCAAATGATTCCGCTTTAGAGGAAAACGCACTTAAAGTGAAGTCTGTAAGATGTACAGGGATATTCATTATAAATTACCCAATGGATATTTTTGTTATTATAGCAGATAGATGTATACATTAAATGTAAAAGTTGTAGGATGGACAGTAAATCATCTTAATTTATCACGAAAAACACAGTGGCGTACTATAGCTAAGGGGTATAAAAAATAATTCAATTTTTTTTAATAGAACACCCTGTATTTTATTTTACATTCGTAAAGCCCATATTTTTCTGAATTAAAAAATACACCACATGATACCCCCACGTTTAACAGTTGTTGAGTTATTTAACATTTAAAATGGTGGTTATGATATACTTACTTGCCTTTTGAAAAATTATTACAACCAAAGTCAACCATGAAATATTATTTTTGTTATTTTCAGCGCGCTTTCATTTTTATGATTTCAGAAACACGCCATTTTACACCTATATGTTGAACATTTTTTGAGTTATAAGTTATAACACATCGAAAATCATACACTAGATATCACTGATTGTTTATTATTGTTAAGTAGTCTATATAACAAAGGTTTATTTAATAAGTTTAACAAAAATAAAAATAATTACTAATCATAGCAAAGGTTCGAAATGCCCTCCGTTATTATCTATGCATAAGAGATAGCGTCTTCTTAAATTACGAATTGCATCGGAAATGTTAAATAACTCAACAACGGTTAAACGTGGGGGTATCATGTGGTATATTTTTTAATTCAGAAAAATATGGGCTTTACGAATGTAAAATAAAATACAGTGTTCTATTAAAAAAATTGAATTATTTTTTATACCCCTTAGCTATAGTACGCCACTGTGTTTTTCGTGATAAATTAAGATGATTTACTGTCCATCCTATAACTTTTACATTTAATGTATACATCTATCTGCTATGATAACAAAAATATCTATTGGGTAATTTATAATGAATATCCCTGTACAGTGTTTCCCATTTTGGTCGAGACAGCCAAGTATCTCGGTTGTTGTTGAAGATAGAACCTTGCGGTTTTCGCGGTCCTGTGCCACTTTTTTGTGAAACTCAAGATGTCCTGAACGGATTTTTCCTAACTTTTTTCGTTCATACAGGGCGTTTTTGAAAATTCACACTTTTTGGGCCCCCTCCATATCTACGAAGTTTCTCAGCGGTAATGTCAAATTGAAAACTTATCCCATAGAGAAGTTTATGTAGAATTCAGTGGCGCATTCAATTTTTTTTCGTGGTATGGTTATGGAGATACGACTTATGATTTTTTCAATGGAACACCCTGTATTTTATTACCTCATTAAACTCCTTATTTTCTTCCTTCAAAATGATATATAATATATAAACATAAATTCTTCAAAAATGCTCCAAAATCACTAAAACATTGATTTTTAATTGTAGACTATGGATTTTTCATACAAAAAAAGTTCAAATTGAAGAAATACTACTTGTGATTTTTCCATGAAAGGAACAAGAACAATACTAACAATAATTCATTAACAAAACACAAAACGTAGGTAACTAATAGCAATAAATAAATAGTAATAAATAGTTCATAATATAGAATAAGCAACTAATTACATATTTACTCATACTATTTCATTTCGAAATTATTCGGTAACTTATTCATTGAATTGTTCAAATTGATGTCCATCTTCCCTAACACACAATTGACACAATTTCTTAATACGTCTTAATGCATTTAAAATTATGAAAGGCCGATTTTGTAAATTCTGGAAAACTGCCTCTGTTGTTGCACGAAGTTCGTCAATATTATTGTGCCTCTTACCGTATATTTTATTTTTGAAAAAATCCCACAAAAAAACGTCCAACACTGACAAATCAGGTGACCTTGCAGGCCACCTAATGGGTCCATTTGTTCCAATCCAATGGTCCTGGAAAGTTTCTTCTAAAAACGGCACAATCGACCTCGAATTGTGGGCAGGGGCACCGTCTTGTTGGGGTAAATGGACTTAAGATAGGCGAGGGAAACATTCTCGAGGAATTCTGGTATTACTTCTTCTAAAATTGCCAAGTACCTATTCGCGTTGAGAACCCCTTCAAAAATGCGGTATTTTATTGATGTCCCCAATAAGAAACAGGCTACATTAAAACCAAATCGACCCTGTTGTTGTTGCTCAAAAATTAGGTGTTGGTTTTCATCATACCAGTGCCTTGTATTTTGCCTGTTAAATAAACCGGCACTGCAATATATGGGCTTCGTCTGACCATATGACTTTACTCGCAAAATTATTGTCCCTTCGAGTTTGGTTGAAAAACCAATTACAGAAATTCACACGCCTCGCTGCATCACCAGGGTATAAATGCTGGACAATATTCACTTTGTAGGGTTTCAATTTGTGTTTTTTTTAAATCCTTTGTATCCATGATCGGGGAACGCCAGTGTCATTTTCTAACTTCGTACAAAAAGTCTGAGGAGAGACACGGACGCTGGCTAAGACATTTATTTCATCCACTTCATTATTTTCCTTGTTATACGTCTTGGGTCGGGGTTTAGAATACGCACCATAATTTAGTAGATTATTCTTTAGTCGAAATATCGTTGCTCGACTAGGTTGACGCCTCTCTGGATATCTAACGTTTTAAAAACAATGTGTCGTATAATGTCTTATTGTAAATTACTAGTTTACCTGTTTAAATCAAATGCTTCGTCAACATTTTCATGGCGTTGATTGAAACATTGTATGATATCATACTTTTCGTTGTTCTGAAAAAATCTTTCAGCCATTATAAAAATTCACAAATTAACAAAATCGCCAAACACAAACACAATAAAACGAATCAGAATTTATCATCATGACAGCAGATGCGTTGATTTCTCCACAGTCGCTTGATAAAACAATGCTCCAAAAGTCAACAACAGTGTTTGTAGCATCCATGACCTACTATAAAAAATCACAAATAATAATCCCTGTAGTAAAACTTTGAAATCCATGGCACTCTATTAAAATTCAATGTTTTAGTAATTTTGGAGCATTTTTGAAAACTTCATGTTTATATATTATATATCATTTCGAAGGAAAAAAATAAGTAATTTAATGAGATAATAAATGTTCCATTAAAAAAAATCATAAGTTTGAGACTTATCTCCATAACGATACCCCGAAAAAAAAATTGAGTGCGCCTCTGGATTCTACTTAAAATTCTCTATGGGACAAGTTTTCAATTTGACATTATCGCTGAGAAACTTCTTAGATATGGAGGGGATCCAAAAAGTGTGGATTTTCAAAGACACCTTGTAATTTATATACGAAAGAAGTTAGGAAAAATCCGTTCAGGCTATCTTGAGTTTCACAAAAAAGTGGCAGAGGACCGCGGAAATCGTAAGGTTCTATTTTCAACAACAACCGAGATATCTGGCTGTCTCAACCAAAATGGGATGCACTGTACATATTTCTTTTGTATAAAATTTAATACTAATTTAATCCAGTAGGAATACCTTTGGTATGTTTTTTACGTTGCTTTGCTTGTTGTTAGTTGTATTGAGTATTTCATTGTTTGAGTATTAGGTTTCCGTTTTAAGACATAATTTGTTCTCAAATAGTGAAATGTGTGATATGATGGCAATTTATGCTCAACAAAATTTCACTGAAAGTACTGCTGCCAGAAGTTATGGAAAGATTTTTCTAAATAGTAAACAACGTCAAAAAATTATAAACTGGTAGCTTTCGTCCTCGCTAGCGTTATGGAAAAGTTCGTACGGTCTTTAAGTTCAGTTGATATTTAAAACAAAATCGCTCACAGCTTAAGCCAAATTCTGAAGCACATAAGTTACTAGAAAATTATTGATTGCTCCTATCATACCCGTAAAACCAAGATAGTAAGAGGTTGTCTGTATACTTTCGAATTTTACCTAGTATAAATATGACCTAATGTTTATAATTGTTATCAATATTCTAGAATAAATAAATATCACCTAGTGTAAAAAAATGGTTAGGTTTATTAATGTTTAACCCCGAAATCTTAAAGTATGTTAAATTAGGTCAAGCATAACGATCTGTATTTTTATCACTATAATATATATTTAAACGTTTGCAAGTATAAATCGTGTTGATTCAAGTCGTATTTTTTCTCTTTCTATTTATTTCACAGAAAAATAAATGAATGATGACAAAAGCTGTGATCAACTGTCACTACAACTGAGGTTAATAATGTATGTCTGATTAAATCAATGAAACAAAGCAATTAAATTTTGTAAACCGTTTACCCAGGTTAAATTAACAAAGATTTACGATACTGAATTTTTGTGATCCTTTGCTTTACACATAAAAAACAAGGAAATCTAATAAAGCACTGTTAATTTGCAATACCGAAAGTGACTCTTTGGTTTTAAGCCCCTATAAAATTGTTGAGTAAGGATCGTTAGACGCCGACAGTAGCTCTAGTTATTCAAGTAATTACTCTACCATAACAGAATTTTATGCCCGTGGTGGTTTTCTGTATCGGAGTTTTTAAATATTAATTAGTAAGTGTAATTATACAGGGTGAATCTTATCTAATCCGCCAAAATTAAAGACGTGCAAGAACTCATCATTCTAAGCAAAAAAGTTCATATGTACATGGGTCCGGAAATGCTTCGTTTCCGAGATACAGGGCGTCAAAGTTGAAAAAAGAAATCGCGTTTACTTCAATATCTTTCGACTGTTTCGAAATAGTTTCATGAAATTTCGTATACGGGGTTTTTTTGGGATGACAAATTCAAATTTGTGGTCCATTTGGTTGTCGTTTCTAGAGGGCGCCAGCGGCAACGATTTCGACCCCTTTAAATCGTAGCAATTTTTTTGCTACACTGTATGCCATTTTGGACTAGAAAATCGATTCTCCTATCTTTTCTTCTAAAAAGGTATATCTTAGTGATGTCGCTAGGAGCAACCCTTTCCGAGAAAAACGCTTTTAAAACTCATGATGCATACACATTTTCGGAGGGTATTTTTTTGACTGGTTTACCAATAGGAATTTTTAATTGTTACTAAGTAACTTACTTGTTTACTTATGTACTTATCTGTCTCTTTGCGTTCATGGATAATAAAATTTTAATAAAAAATCCATAATTAAATACGATAGAATGCCTAGACATACAACATGTATACTTTTAATATTAATTTTTTCTTTTCTTTTTTAATGTTGGATATTTTAGTGCTCCATACAAAAGTTAGTTTTACATAAATAAACATTGTGAGTTATAAATGTCTTTTCTCGGAAAGGGTTGCTCTAGCGACTTCATTAAGATATACCTTTTTGTAGCAGAAAAGACAGGAGAATCGATTTTTTTAGTCCAAAATGACATACAGTGTAGCACAAAAAAGTTGCAAAGATTTAAAGTGGTCGAAATGGTTGCCGCTGGCGCCCTCTAGAAACCACAACTAAATGGACCACAAATTTGAATTTGTCATCCTAAAAAAACCCCGTATACGCAATTTCATGAAACTATTTCGAAACAGTCGAAAGATATTGAAGAAAACGCGATTTTTTTTTTCAACTTTGACACCCTGTATCTCGGAAACGAAGCATTTCCGGACCCATGTACATATGAACTTTTTTGCTTAGAATGATGAGTTCTAGTACTTCTTTAATTTTGGCGGATTAGATAAGATTCACCCTGTATAAATTACTGGTGGTGTGAACTCAAGTAAAGGTAAACAATAAGATTACTATGTTAATTAATGAAAATGGTTAACTTAGGGGTTATAATAAATAAGGGAATATTTTTCGGTAATTGAGGTTGTAAATAATTTCTTAATTGGATATTTCGTGAAAATAATGTCACCTGAAAAAGCGTAATTTGAATGATGATCTGTTATCAATGGAATGGTTTTGTGACAATGGAAATTTGGTGAATGAAAATGAAAGTTTTAGGGTTGAAAATGATTTTAATTAATTAATTAATTTAGTGAGAGAGGGCCGTCGTAACTGGGGTTGACAGCAATATTTTATTCAATAGGAATGTAGGTGATGTAAATGTGGTTATCTGGTTAAGTGAATCTTAAGGGATGTACTGATATGCGGGTGCAGGTACAATGAGGCAGGTGGTGGCAGTTGTGGTGAAATAGCAGAATGATGAGATGAATATATTTTTTTTTGTTAGAGCAACAAGAAGTAATTTGACCCACTTCGTTTGAAATCCAGTAATATTTAGGTAGAAAATTTGTGTGTAGGGTCTAAAACGGGATGATAATTAAAAAAAAAATTTAATTCCGTTTAGAAATAATTGGTTTCTTGATCAGAACTAAATAATTTTAATAAAAGGTGTGTATACGAGAAAATGCAATGTGGGATGTGTGAACCAAATAAGATTAATATGTGGAAATGAATCCTAACAGGATACGATTTACTAGAAAATTGGATAAAATGTTAGGATTCATTCCTACATGTTAATCTTATTTGGTTCACACATTTCACATATGTTTCATATTACATTTCCTCATGTACATACCTTTTATTAAAATTATTTAGTCCTGATGCAGAAATAAATTATTTCAAAATATTGAGTATGATAATGGAATTTTAAAATTTTTTTTAAATTATCAGTCGGTTTTGGCCCCACAGCAAATTTTCTGCCTAAATAGAATTTGCATCATTTTTTGTAATGCAATATTTGTATTTTATCGGGGAGTGAGAGGAGGCGGGATTACTGTATAAGGGGTTCCTTTTTAGTTGAAGAGAAACCAACCCGCGGTAAAAGTACCCAGGAGTTGTAATGAGAGAAGAACGGGATGTTTTTCTTCACGAGAAGGATGTAACTCTTGGCGTATAATTACTTTTCCTTTGGGGCTAAAATCCACGTTAGTACAGAAACTACACTCAAGCGTTTCTTATATATCAGGTTGATGCATAGTAATGGCGTTCTTTATTTATATATATATATATATATATATATATATATATATATATATATATATATATATATATATATATATATATATATATATATACTACCGATATTTACAACATATTAATCATTTATATATTCTCCGTTATTATTAACGACTTCCTCCCAGCGTTCAACAAGTTTCTCGATACCTCTATGGTAAAAATCGCTCGGCATTGGCTCAAAAAAATGATCCAACCGTCTTTGATTCCACTTCATTATTGAACGAAACTCCCCGCAAACTGTTCTAAAGTGATCGAAATAGGTGAAAATCTGACGGAGCCAAATCAGGAGGATATGGAGTGTGCGGCAATACTTCCCTATCAAGCGTTTGAATTGCTCTCTTTGTCATATTAGTAATGTGAGGGCGAGCGTTGTCGAGATGAAAAAGAGGTCATGCTGCCGATGTCGTTTTTCCAGAATAGCTTCGTAGAGGCGATGCATTTGTTCAAGATATAAGCTCTGTATTGATTGTTTGGTTACGCCCGAGCAATTCATAGCGAATGATACCTTCCCAGTCGCACAAAACGCATAACATGGTCTTTCGAGGGTGAAGATCTTGTTTCGCTCTAGACATCGCTTGTTCATTGGGACTCTGCTGAATATTCACATACAAACACCATTTCTCGTCGCCGGTAACGATTCGGTAGAGGAACGTTTGATTGTGACCATGAGTATCACGATTCCTATCGAGCAATCCAGCGGAAACTGTGGAACGTAGATTTTTGTTGTTCTCGCTCAAAACATGAGGAACCTAAGCGCCAAGTTTCTGAGCTTTTCCTAAGGATTTCAGATGTCAACATATCGTTAATTGGTCACATTCCATTTCCTAGGCCAACTCTCTAGTTGATTGGCGTGAATTTTCATGAAGAAATTGATTCAAGCGCTCTTCATCGAACCTAACAGGACGTCCTGCACAATCTATATCACTAAGGTCGAAAATTCCGCTTTTGAAACGTTTAAACCAGTTCTGCGCCGTCCTAACAGGCATTGCATCTTCACCGTAAATATCGCAAATCTCACGAGCAGGTTCACTGGCTTTGGCACCTCGATTAAACGCAAAAAGAAGATAATGTCGGTAATGCTGGTTTTTGTTTACTTGACCTTCCATTATAATAAGGTTAAACGTTAACAATTAAGAAACGAAATACAAAAGCAAACACACTATATGACAGACTACTAATTATCTGACAAGCTAAACATTGAGTAATCAAAATTTTGTCATTTCAGAGCCAACCTTTAAATGAAAGAAAAACGCCATTACTTATGCATCAGTCTAATACTTTTCGGGTACTTACATCGAAGAAATAGATGAGAAACAGTTTTCAGTACGATATTTTGAGGGATAGGATATTACTCACGTGGGGTTGGATTACTGGCAGGAATCTAGCGGAATAATTAATAAGTAAAAGTATCAGGACGTGGAATAAATAGTGCTGCCAGAATTAAGGATAAGACACATATAGAATATCAGTTTAAGTATAACTGACTGGTATAGATCACAGTGAAAGTGAAATAGAAGCGCAGATATAAATACATAATTTTGTGAAGCAGGGGGTCTGGTTCTTATAGGAAAAATAGGACGAGTGAGAAAAGCGTGCGCAACTAATTGAGTTTATAAATAAGACAGTAATGCAATTGCGGAAGTAACTCGGAAATAAGTTTTGATATGAATTATTTTCTAGGAGAGGAAAATTAATTTGGGAGGATTTTTAAGATCATTACAAGTTTTAATCGTAAACGTTTTCATTTGCTAACTAATATTTAATCAAAATTCATTTAGTGGAAACAAGGTATATACGAAATGTAGAGGGTTGAGATTTCCTAAACGAGATTAAAACCAAACTACTACATTTTTAGTTTCAGTACACGAAGGACAAATTTGTGCATCTATGTACGAACCTAGAACGTAGAACCTAAGACTGAAGCAAAACACATCACGTATGGACTTGCTTTGACTGCGACATTTAAAACCGAAAATAACCCAAGGAGTTTAAACTATTTTATTATAATTTGATGATTCGCTGAAAATCATGAGGCATTTAGAAGGGCGAAGCCATTTCCTAGGAAATCTTGAACAAAGAAGAGAAACAAAATGAGCTGAATCCAAGATATGTACATGCCGAGCGAAAAAGTATTGTTAATCAGACAACGCAAATTGAATCAGCAATAGCAGAGAAGCTTCAAATGTTTTAGAAGTAGATAAATACGTTTTAAACCCCAGTCTCTCATGTTACTCGCTGTAGGATAACGGTAGGCAAGAAACACTTGCAAGCTCAAGGACCGAGACTAAAGACAATGTGGAATACCCACTTCAAGTAGTTTTTTGTACCACATTTAATAATAATGTAAGTGCGATTAAATTAACTAGAGTAGTGTAACTAATAATATATATATATATATATATATATATATATATATATATATATATATATATATATATATACACAGTCAAACACGCACAGACGCACACACGCACACACGCACAGGCACACACACACACACACACACACAATCACACACCACACATCACACCACACACTCACACCACACACTCACACTCACACACTCACACCACTCACACACCACTCACACACTCACACTCACACACACACTCACACACTCACACACTCACCACATCACACTCACATCACACCATCACACTCACACACTCACACATCACACTCCACACCACACATCCACACACTCACACACCACACTCACACACTCACACCACACTCACACACACACACACACTACACACACTACACACACACACACACACTCACACACACACACACCACACTCACACATCACACACCACACACTCACACACTCACACCTCACACACACTCACACTCACTCACACTCACACACCACACACCACACCACACACTCACACTCACACTCACACCACTCCACACTCACCACTCACACCAACACACTCACACACCACATCACACACTCACATCACACACACACACACACTCACACACACTCACACTCACACACCACACACTCACACACCTCACACACCTCACACACTCACACTCACACTCACACACACTCACACACTCACACACCACACTCACACTCACACACTCACACCACACACCTCACACACTCCACACACATCAACACTCACACACTCACATCACACTCACACACTACACACACTCACACACTCACACACCCACTCACACCTCACACACCACACTCACACACTCACACCACACACTCACACACTCACACATCACACACACCCACTCACACACTCACACACTCACACACTCACACACTCACACACACACTCACACACTCAACATCACACCACACACTCACACTCACACACACCTCACACACTCACACACTCACACACTCACACACTCACACACTACACACTCACACACTCACACACTCACACTCACACACTCACACACTCACACACACCACACACACACTCACACACTCCACACCACACACCACACACTCACACACCACACACTCACACACTCACACTCACACACCACACACACACATCACACACACCACACACACACACCACACTCACACCCACTCACACACTCACACACCACACACTCCACACACACTACACCACACACTCACACTCACACACTCACACACTCACACACACCACACACACACACCACACACACCACACTCACACCCACACTCACACACACACTCACACACTCACACACTCACACCACACACTCACACACCACACTCACACACTCACACACCACACCACACCACACACTCACACCACACACCACACACCACACCCATCACACACTCACACACCACACTCACACCACCTCACACACTCACACTCACACACCACACACTCACACTCACACACTCACACACTCACACCCACACCACACTCACACACCACCACCACCATCACACTCACACACTCACACTCACACACTCACACACCACACTCACACACCACATCCACACCACACACCACACACTCACACTCACACACTCACACACTCACACACACACACTCACACACTCACACACCACCACACTCACACACCACACACTCACACTCACACACTCACACACTCACACACTCACACATCACACACTCACACACTCACACCACACACTCACACACACACACACACTCACACACCACACCACACACTCACACACTCACACACCACACACTCACACACCACACACCACACACACACCACACACCACACATCACACCCACACACCTCACACACTCACACACTCACACCCACACCACACTCCACACCACACACACACACACTCACACACTCACACACTCACACACTCACACACAACTCACACACCACATCACACCACACACCACACACTCACACCACACACTCAACACTCACACACTCACACACTCACACACACACACTCCACACTCACACCACACACTCACACACTCACACACACACTCACACACTCACACACTCACACACTCACACACTCACACACACTCACACACCACTCACACACTCACACACCACTCACACACACTCACACACACTCACACCTCACACTCACACTCACACCTCACACATCACACACACTCACACACCACACACCACACTCACACACTCACACACTCAACACACTCACACTCACACTCACACACCACACACTCACAACTCACACCACCACACACTCACACACCACACTCACACACTCACACACTCACACACTCACACATCACACACACACTCACACACTCACACTCACACACTCACACACTCCCACCACACCACACACTCACACACACACACACCACACACACACTCACACACTCCACACACTCACACACTCACACACCACACACTCACACACCACACACTCACACACTCACACACTCACACACTCACACCTCACACACTCACACTCACACACTCACACACACACTCACACACACATCACACACACACCCACACCACACCACACACTCACACACACACTCACACACTCACACACTCACACTCACACACTCACACACTCCACTCACACTCACACACTCACACACTCACACACTCACACACACACCACACACTCCACACCACCACACACACTCACACACCACACCACACACCACACCTCACACCACACACTCACACACCACACACTCACACACTCCACACCACACTCACCACACACTCACACACTCACCACTCCCACACTCACACTCCACACACTCACACACTCACACCACCACCACACCACACACTCACACACTCACACACCACACATCACACCCACACACACACCTCACACACTCACACACTCACACCACACCTCACACACTCACACACCACCCACACACTCCACACCACTCACACCCACACCCACACTACACACTCACACACCACACACTCCACCACACACACACTCACACACTCACACCCACACACTCACACACTCACACACTCACACACTCACACACTCACACACTCCACACACTCACACACTCACACACTCACAACACTCACACACTCACCACACCACACTCACACACTCACACACTCACACACTCACACCCACACTCACACACTCACACACTCACACACACACCACACACACACACCACACCCACACACACCACACACCACACACTCACACACCACACACTCACACACCTCACACCACACTCACACACTCACACACTCACACACACACACTCACACACTCACACACACCCCCCCCCCCCCCCCCCACCTCACACACTCACACACACACTCACACCACACTCACACTCCACACTCACACACTCACACCTCACACACCACACCTCACACACACACACCACACTCACACACTCACACACTCACACCCACATCACACTCACACACTCACACACCTCACACACTCACACACTCACACACTCACACACTCACACACACACACTCACACACTCACACACTCACACTCACACACTCACACACTCACACACTCACACAATCACACACTCACACACTCACACACTCACACACTCACACACTCACACACACACACTCCACACTCACACACACACACTCACACACTCACACACTCACACACTCACACACACACTCACACACACTCACACTCACACACTCACACACTCACACACTCACACACTCACACACTCACACACTCACACACACACTCACACCACCACACACTCACACTCACCACACACTCACACTCACACACTCACCACCTCACACCTCACACACTCCACACTCCACTCACACTCACACACTCACACACTCACACACTCAACACACTCACACACTCACACACTCACACACCTCACACACTCCCACACACCTCACACACTCACACACTCACACACCTCACACACTACACACTCACACATCACACTCACACACCACACACTCACACACTCCACACTCACACTCACACACCCACACTCACACTCACACACACACTACACACTCACACACTCACACACTCACACACTCACACACCTCACACTCACCACTCACACACTCACACACTCCACCACCTCACACACACCACCACACACTCACAACACACACACACTACACACTCACACACCCACACACTCACCACCTCACACACTCACCACCACACTCACACACTCACACACTCACACACTCCCACTCACACACTCACACACTCACACTCACACACTCACACACTCACACACTCACACACATCACACACCACACACTCACACCCACCTCACACACTCACACACTCACACCTCACACACCACACTCACACACTCACACACACTCACACCACCACACTACCACACACTCACACTCACACACTCACACACTCACACCACACACTCACACTCACACACTCACACCACCACCACACTACTCACACACTCACACACTCACACACTCACACATCACACACACTCACACCCCTCACACTCACACCACACACTCACACCTACACACACACCACACACTCACACACTCACACACTCACACTCACACCTCCACCCACACATCACACACTCAACACATCCACAACACACCTCACACACTCACTCACTCCACACCACACATCACACCCCCACACTCACACACACTCACACCACTCACACCACACACTCACACACTACACCACACCTCACACACTCACACACTCACACACACACTCACACATCACACACACCTCACACACCACACACTCACACACTCACACACTCACACATCACACTCACACCTACACACTCCACACACCTCACACACTCACACACTCACACACCACACACTCACACACTCCACACTCACACACTCACACACTGACACACTCACACACTAACACTCACACACCACACACCACACTTACACCCTCACACACTCACACACTCACACACTCACACACCCACACACTCACACTCACACACTCACTCACTCACACACTCACATACTGACACACTCACACACTCACACATTCAGACGGATGGATTGTGATGGCCATGTAAGATAAAAGAACACTCGTCGGTAAACAAATTATTTTCAATAAATCTTCCGTTTACATTAGCCCCATTTATCATATCTTCACAAAATTCCATACGCTTTTGATGATTTTCTGGAAAAATGTCTTGTGTAGTTTTCAACTTATAGCAACGGTATTTATTCCCTTTCAAAATAATGCGAACTATTCTTGGTTCAATATTCATTTCTGTTGTACTATTACACGGGAAATTTGTTTCTTCTAAACTACACACTGCAATTTCTTGGAGTTCGCGCTGTTCGTTTAAGTTAATACCAGGTTGCTCACCATCATTACCATGAATGCTACTGCATTTTCTACAATTATTTAAAGATCTACATCTTTCAAATTTACAAACAGTAGGCATAAATGTACTTTCTGACGGAATTGGGCTGTTTTCAAACTTGCCCATTATTTCCTGTGCAATGCTTTCTGAATAATACCACTTAATAATCTTTATTTTTTCTGCAGTAGAATACAGGAGTATTGTGCCGTCGGGCTAGCAAAAACATTGCTTTTCAGTTATCAGTAGTAATTAAATCTGTCATTGATACTAGCCTACTCAAAGACGCATGTATGACATCAGCGATTTTAGTTTGTTGTGTATTCTATCTCACTTAGCACGTGAACTGATTGTACTGTCTTTGTTTTACTTATTATAAGTCACACCCGGGATAATATTCAGCTTAATTTTTCTTAATACATGTATAGTTTTATACAAAATTTTAACTATGGTTTAAAAAAACTGAGAATATTTTGAGAAACTAGAACGATAGGAAACTGGTGCGGTCAGTGTTGGTAAGAATTGAATTGATTACTCTTTTTATCTTTAACACAAAAACCTTTTTTCATTTTCAAAATCTTAAATTTGTTTTCAGCATAAGTCTTTCATTTATAGGTAAGTATCGCAATTGTATTCTCACTTAAGGATAGGTGATTAGTCCTAGAAATATAACGCTAGATGGTGCCACCTTTATTACAGAAAATATTCATTAGGCCATACACAACTATATGACGATACAAATTCAAATTTCCCAACAAGCGCCACGACAGGAGGGCGCAGGCCCTAACACAGTTTCCTATGTTTTGTCTTATAAGCTAGCAATAGGTCCCTTATTAGAATACAAGTTTAAATTTCTCGCAATAAGTAATCAGAATGTAAACACTTAAATACAAATCCAAACTCAAATTTCCCGCCAAGGGGCCAGGGGCTAAGACCGGAAAGTAAGTAAGTTGCAAAACCCTATGTCTGTCTTATAAGTTAACATTAGGCCTCCTTATTATTATTATGACACAAGTTCAGATTTCTCCTCATGGATGGCGTCACAAACAAATTAAAATTCTTGGTTAAGGAGCGAGGGCCTGAAGGTAAGTTGCTAAGCCCTACATCTGTCTTACAAGTTAGCATTATACCTCTTATTATAATACTAATTCATATTTCCAGCCATAACCTGCAGAGACTCAAATACAAACACAAATTCAAATTTTCCGCTATTGGGGCCTCGACAAGGGACAAAGCCCCGAGAGAAAGTTGGGCAACCCTACACCTGTCTTACAAGTTAGCATTAGGCTTCTTATTATTATAGTACAAATTCGAATTTTCCGGCAATGGTACCACGACAATACACGAAGGCCTACAAACAAGTTGCGATTACAAAGGGCAAAGACCCGAGAACAAGTTGCGACACCCTACACCTGTCTTATAATCTCGGTTATACTCGGGGAGGGTTGGAACGGGGTTGCCGAAACAGCATTCGCCGAAAGCCTCGCGTCGCGAAATTTTACCTATATGATACGTTAACTTAAAAAAAATTCAAGGCCGACCGCTTCTATAAAATAAAAATGACCTTGGTACATATTAACAGGTTAAATTAATTTATTATAAAACACTTGTCATTATCTTTACCTGTCTTTGTTCTTTATTAGAATACAATTTTTATGACGAAGGATGATTATGCAACCTCTTTATAAAAAATCCTATTACAAAACTCACATTGTAAAACTAGAAAATGTTAATTGATTACTTTCCTAATTAGGTACCCGTTTATTAAAAAGCAATTTGTATGTACATATACAATATAAAAAACACATTTTGAAGACTGTCATTTATTTATAACACCTAGGTGATATTTTGTTTGTACACTATAAAAAACTGATGAAGTCTGGCTTTTACACGATCAAATTGAAAATCTTTTTTTTTAAAGCATATTATCGTCGTTTTTTTTATTTTGAATGTAAATTAATAAGTACAATATAAATGCTAAATACGAGTTGCAGTAATCTGGTTTTGTGTATTACTTTCTAAATTAGTTAATAAGGGAAAGCAATAGCCAGTTTATATCCAGCCATTCATAAGTAGAAAACGTGTTTAGTGAGCTGTATAAAAATATTTCAGTTCAACATATGGTTATTATTGAACAGTTGAAAGAAAAAACACATCTGAAGGTATGCGTATTATTTTTTAATATATGTCTTACTTGCTATTTACTAACAAAAATGTCGATATAGGTTTTTAAAATGTATAATTACTTATATATAACATAGAGTTAAATTAAATTAACATGTTTTAAAAATATCAAATTGATATAATGAAAATAAAAGGCAAAATGTTTTAATGGTTTATTATTATACGCGAATTTACAATAGCTACAAGTTTAAAATCCACGATACGTACCAGCTATTGTAGATATTATTCTATGAGAGGATGACGTCATAAAATCAGATTTACAATAGTTGGTACGTATTCGTGGATTTTAAACTTGTAGTTATTATTTATTCGCGTATAATAATAAATCATTAAAACCTTTTACCGTTTATTTCCATTATACCAATTTTATATTTTTAAAACATGTTAATTTAATTTAACTCTATGTTATATATTGTAATACACTTCTTTTCCTGGCAGGATCGTCAAGTACACATACTCCTTCCTGGTTGGTCCCGGGGAGGAGGGTTAGGTGGTCCTCTGGAGTTTCTGCAATGTAACATTAATAGAAGGGTTGGGTTTTGACTTTTAATTTACGTCCTTTGACTGGTTTCAATTTATATTGTTTAACTGCCGAAATAAAATAAATAATTTTACCTGAATGCGTCCCTGTATAAACTACAGAAGTTGGTAGCAAGATAACCGTTATAAATACGTGTGCGATAAAACACCGAGTTCGATGCTCTGCCTTTAAAGAAATAATCTATATTTTAAAGCGGTCGATTTCAAATGTATAAAAGTACTCTAATTTTATATCTGCTTTTCTTATGAAAATAAACCCATTCACGTTTAAATTCAATTGTGCCCTTTTAAATAAATGAAAGCTTTTCGTTTTGAAGGTAGCTTCTATACGGTATCTGCGGATTATTTGTTTCTTTTCCTATATTAATTACTTTAGTACACAGGTTTTTATTTAAATAACAATACTTTTGTTATGTTGGCCGATTTTAAAATATAAAACCTTCGTTTTCTATTAAAGTGAATTTTTCGCGTCTAACAATAATGATTTGAATTATTTAACACGAAATATACTATCGGATAATTTCTGGTTTACAGGTACCAATCTTATTAATTGCAAACGGTGTAACTTACGTTTTTCGGTGGTGGCGGCGGTGGTTTTATTACAGGCGATAATTTAATACTGACGGACACGTCTAATTTTTACGGTTACGTTTCTAGATTACTGGATTAACGGCGTTAACTAGGTGTTCAGCTTAATCTTCCGACGAGGTTTTAGTTACAGGTACTCTGCGGTTGCTGGTACGTTTGTCGAGGTGTTTTTTAGTGTTAGTGTATGTGTGGGTCTCCTTTGTTAGCAAACTGGGCAACCCCCCGTTAAACCAAACAAAACGATCTCCGGCGGTCAATGGAATGTCGGGCAACTACCCTTCAAACTCCACAGTGTAGGTGTGTGTGGGTCTCCTTTGTTGGCAATCTGGGCAACCACCCGTTAAACCAAACAATAGGATTTCCGTCGGTCAATGGAATGTCGGGCAACTACCCTTCAAACTCCACAGTGTAGGTGTCTAGTAATGAAGTAATGAGTATGTCGGGCTTACAACCCTGCATATCCCTATCACCAGGTATCTCAGCTTACGTACGTTCAACGTTAGATCTCTGCAACTCTAACCCTTTGACTTCGGTGATACTATCAAGTCGCGGTGTCGCGTTTTCTACTTCGGACGGCGGTTACAGGTTGACGTTTTAAACGATAGTAGTCGGCGCGAACGCGACGATAGGGCACACGATTTCTATTCGGATTCTTCTGGTAGCGCGAGATTGATAAAAGATTGATCAAAGGTTTATTTAAAAAAAAGAGTCTATAAAAGAGAGTCGCAAAAAGAGAGTCTCCAAAAGCAGCGCGTGCCGCGTTTTTATAAAGAATTTGCGAGGGTGGTTACGAAACTTTGGTGGTGAGATTCCGTAGGCCAGTATTGGCGGAAGATGCTCTGACGTATACAAACTTTTAAACGTTTTTTGGATTTAAGTCTGGAGGGAGAATGCATGATTAATTATTGTGCAATTTTCTGCAACGTTATGAAATATGTTTAACTTTTACTAAAACTTCTACGAATTGTTATAATTGCTTTCACCTGTGCGTTTAGCGAGTCATTTTATCTTAATAAATTCCGTGAATATTATATCAGTACTGGTATTTTACTTAGTAAATAATTAATCATGCTAGGAAAATTTTGATAAAGGACGGCATCTTGCTAATAAACTTTAGGAAACTAATTAATAATAATAAAAAATTGCGATATCTGACGGCGTCCCTTTACAATATGTATAAGCAATTATTAGTTTCCAGTCCTTGTAAGGAGGTTTTTATAACTGTTATTGAACACGTTTCTGTGAAACAATTTTGTGTGTATGTATGTAATTGAACATGCAAATAAGTCAGACATAATTTTCCGAATGTATAGATGGTTACTGTTTAGATAGAGAATCTGCCTCTATAAAAAGCACATTGCATTAGGGTAGAAATTATTTATTATTTCACGTAATATTTAATTTAGACTTTAATGTATTCAGTTTTGAACTGTAAGCTGGTTTCCGCAAACTGTAAGACATGATTTATTAATTGAGATTGATCTGATTCGTTTGATCGAGCATGATTTGTTTGAGATTGATTGATTATTTAATTAATTTATTTGTTTGTGTGTGAGAAAGAGCCGAAATAAAGAGAGAGAGAGAGAGAGAGAAACGGATGAACGACAGAGAAAGAGAGAGGTGTGCATGATCAACTTCTATTACAGAAAATGTTCATTAGTCTAGATGGCGCTAAAAATCAATTTTAACTCAAAGGGCTAGGGCGCAGACCCTGATACAAGTCCTGTCTTACAAGGCTAGGGCCACCTTATTAGAATACATTTTTTTATGATAGGGGGGCGAAGGTCTAAAACTGTAAGATTAGGTTAGAACCCACATACAATTTCACCAAGGGGGTCACTATATATGTTGGAAAATTTAAAATAGTAACCTTGTACATTATTTGTCATAATTGTCAATTTTTAATATTAATTTTAGTTCCTTTTGTTGTTAAATTCCACTGATGATGAATACAACCGTATTCGAAATATATGGAAAATGTTGAAGTTTGTAGTTCGTTTTATTGACACAGTACCATAGTGAAGAAAGAGGAGAAAAAAATTTATATATATATATATATATATATATATATATATATATAAGGTTAGGGCCCCATACCATTTCCAACCAGAGGCCGCGATAGGGGTCGAAGGCCCGAGAACAAGTATTGAAGACCTACACATGTCTTACAAGTTAGCATTAGGACCCCTTATTAGAACATTGTATGCGCACGCATTTGCCTACCTTCCAGGGGCTAAACTACCGAAGAGGCCGTAATTAGGGTGAAAATTCTATCAAGGGGTTAAAAATAACCACCGAAAAGAAGCAATAGGTGTGAACTGACAAAAGTTCTTAACACAACCAAAAGGGCTCTAATTAGGGTGAAAATCAAGGGTTGAAAATGGCCTCTGAAAAGACGCCATAAAAAAGGTTCTTAATACGACCAAATTAGGGTGAAAATCAAGGGTCAAAAATGCCCTCCGAAAAGAAACAATAGGGTGAAAAAATATGGCCCCAGTGGGCATGTCAAAGAGTGAAAGGTAAGGTGGCCCACAGCTCGGGGGCTTGTGATGTAAAAAGTGAAAGGCATAGTCATCGGAAATCCCCAGATCTAATTACGTCATCAGAAGTTCCCAGACCTAATTACGTCATCGGAAATCATCAGGCCCAATTACGTCTCCGGAAATCCCCAAGATGAATTACGTTATCGGAAATTTCCAGGCCTAATTGCGTCATCGGAAATTCCCAAGGTCAAATGACGTCACAAAGTGAAGGGCGAGGTGCCCCACAGTTCGGGGGCTTGTGACGTAAAAAAGTGAAAGGTGGATTTTCCCCACAAAACCCAAGATGGCGGAAGGTGTCCCACTACTATTACTATGCCATGAATAAAGCAAGGTCCGATGAAGGTGTAGGGGCATCTGCCCAATATACCGTAGTCCTACCGATTAAAATGAATAAAAAGAAAATCACACCTTCATGTATTTCAGTTAGCTCTAGATGTAACTACCGATCAAATTGTGCAGCATTTAACTCATAACAATTTTAGTCACGCGAAATGTGAAAATTAGTATCTAGAAGACCCGATGAAAGTTACAGTCTCAAATGATCGTTTGATAAATTTAAAGAAAAACGGAAATTTGGCCCAGATGGTCTAAAATGAACTATTTTTTATTTCATCTAGCGAACAAAAAGAAAGCTTCCTAGCGTAGCCCATTTAAACGTCCAATGCATAAAAAATAAAATAGGTAATACTTTTCTCTTGACTGATAATATAGATATCTTATGTTTATGGGAAAGTTGGGTTACTGATCAGGAAGTCACATTATTAAAAGTTCAAAACCACAACATTTCCAGTTCTTTTAACCGTGAGGTTTCAGTACATGGTGGAGTAATGATTTTAGTAAAGAAAAACTTAGTGTTATAGTTTATCTGAATTTGTGCACCTTGCTGTTGAAACAAATTTTGAATGCTGTGCTATAAAACTACCATTAAAGAGTGAATACTTATATGTAATTTGTATATACAGACCACATTTTGATAAAGATACTTTTTTCGATAGATTAGAAAATTGTCTAGAACTGTTAATTAATAAACACAGAGTACGTAAAGTTATAATTTGTGGTGATTTAAACATCGATCCTTTTACTCAGTGCAATGTCACACTTAATTCAATTGATTTAATGCAGTCTATTGGTTATACCTCCGTTTTCAAGGAATCTACATGAATAAGTAAAAATTCGAGTGCAATAGACTATAATGCTTATAAATTTTGATAGTATATCACATGAAGGAGTACTGCATTATGTTATCTCACTATACAGTAAATGCTAGATCTTATTCTAAACAAAATATCACAAATTTGAAGCGGGATTTAGCATTGGAAACTTGGTACGACGTTTATGATGCAAATAACCCTAATATACAGTTTAACTCTTTTTCAATCTGAGTTTAACAGTCCTAATAAAGTCCTAGATTCTATATATCTTTACGTAGTTATTGAAATTGAAGTATTAAACGTAATCCAAGAATTAAAAGGATCAAATTCTGCAGGCAGTGATGAATTTTCTTCCAATTTAGTTAAATTGTGTGCTAAAGAAATAGGTAAACCTTTATGCTTCATCACTAACGAGTATTTCAATAATGACATCTTCCCTGATACTCTGAAATTGTCTAAAGTTACTTGTATTTATAAAACAGGTGATCCAATAAGTCCAGGTAATTATGACCTATATTCTTTCGATTTTTTCAAAAATTATTTAAGAACTTCTAGCCAAGCGTATGGTTGACTTTCTTAATAAGCATAACTTATTTTATTTGCCAATAATCAACATACTTGCAAGAAAGATCGATCTACAACCACAGCGTTAGTGTCATCTTTGGATATTATCTATAAGACTCTTGACACTGAAAACAAAATATTCACATATTTTGTTGATTTAAAGAAAGCTTTTAATTTAGTAAATCATACAATACTAGTTAATAAAATAGTAAAGGTGGGGTTGCATATAATATATCACCCGTTAATTAAGATGTACCTTACTTCCAGAGAGCAGTATGTAATTTTATTGTCAAGGCTGTTGTTCGACAACTTTAAGTTTCGAAATAGGAGTATCTCAAGGCAGTGTACTTACTCCTTTATTATTCCTCTTGCATATGAATGATACAGAAATCTGTATTAATATTAATGCCTGTTTATTTGCGGGTGACCCTACACTACTTTCTTATGGAGACAGTAGTAATGGAGTGTCATATCAATTAAACTCTTGTTTACTTGAATTAGTGCACTATTTTACTTCGAGTCAGTTAGTTTTAAGTACCGAAAAAACTCGAATTGTGCAATTTTACCCTAAATGTTCTCAATATGTATAATGCAAGTTTACTGATAAGGATGCCAAAATGTAAATCAATGGAACAAGTAAAGGTTTTGAAATTATTAGGATGTTCTATTGACTATTCCTTAACTTGGAAGGATCATATATAGTCGATGAGTAAATCAATTGCATCAAAATGTTTTGCACTTAGTGCTTAAGTTACATAACTAACCTGGATATTGTCAAAATGTTTTATGTTGCGAACATAGAGTCATCCATGAGATATGGGATAATCTTTTGGGATAACAGCACGCATAAATATCGAATATTTCTTTTACAAAACAGAGCACTAAGATGTATGTTTCATATTAATCGTTACACATCCTGCAAAGATTTATTTATAAATAATCAGATATTAACTATGCTTTATTTGTATATTCTAGAAATCATAAAATTTGTAAAGAAAAACTTGAATGCTTATCAACCTCAAAATACGTATTACGATTATAAAATTAAACATGGTACCAATTCAACTTATGAGAATCATAACTTAGAATTATATCAATGCAACCCATATTACACAGGAGCTGTTTTGTATAACAAGGTTCCATTACATATAAGAAATTTACCCTATAACTGCTTTGTCACAATTATAAAACATTATTTAAGATCAAAATGTTTCTCTTCAGTTCAGGAATTTATAGAATCAACTACAATTGACATGTTTTGACCCATCCTATATCCCAATTCCTAACCCCTAAGGAGATATGGGCGGTTGAAAAAAAAAGTAAAAGTAAGTAAAGAGAATACTCTTAACAGTTGCTTAAGTCTTAAAATTATCATAAAACAAAACTTTTAATAACAATTTTCATTAACAAATTAAGAAGAATACAACATAGCACAAAAATGCACATAATATAACGAGGTGACAAAGAAAAATGGTTACTGTTGTTCAAAATGAGATCCACCAACCTCCACACATAATGTCTCTGTTCCATTCGATATTTGTGAAACTGTCACGAATGTTGGTAAATGCATTAAAAAATTCTTCTCTAGAAGATGTTTTACTCCACCCGTACACTAACGACTTAACATGGCCTCACAGATAAAAGTCTAAAGGTGATCTGGGGCGGCCAGTGTACAGGTTGTCTCATTTTCGTATGTTTCACGGGGTATCTCGCTTATTTTTTAGGTTAGAACCTTGCGGTTTTCTCGACACCGTGGTACTTTTTAATGAAACCAAAGATTTACTAATCGAATTTACCATAGCCATCTTAGTTTTTGTGCTACAGGGTGATTTTGGAAAAATTGCATTTTCAGTCATCCCCTGTAACTCTGTTATTGTCAATCATATTAAAAAAGTAAAAACTGGTATTTGTAGATATTTTTACGTAGAATACAGTGGTGATACTCAGATTTTCTTTAAAGGTCACACACAGTTTTTGAGATATTGACATAACCTCCTTTTTTTTAATGGGACACCCTATATATTTTTTTTAAATCTTTTTCCCCTTGCCAAGAGTTTTTCAAAAATATAGCATAGTCTATATTTATTTTTATAAATAACGTGACAAAATAATTTTTTTCTATAATTTACATTGATAAAAAACAAAATAATTAATTAATCACAAATATTGTTCAAATTGCAGACCATTATGTCTCCTACAAGTTTTACAAAGTTTGTAAATTCTTTTAATAGCATTTTCCAAAATAAATCATTGTCTTCGTAATTCTGCAAAAGCATTTTCCATTGCATGTTGACATATTGCCTTGAATAAATTTTATTCTTTAAATACCCCCACAAAAAAAATTCAAAACCGAGAGATCCGGTGATCGTGGTGGCCAACGAACAGGTCCATTTGTTCCAATCTATCTCCTGGGGAAACGTTCATTTAGCCAGTTTTGTATTATTCTAGCATTGTGGGCTGGAGCCCCATCCTGCTGGAAGAATATATTGTTCAGTTGAGCCAGTGGAACATCTTCTAAAATGTTCATAGTTTTTTCTAGTAGAATTTGTAAGTGCCCATTAGAGTTTACGTTTTCTTCATAAATCTTGTAAACTATTTTTCGGTTAAAAATAAAGCAGGAGACATTCAATCCGAACCTACCTTGATGCTCTCTAGGAAAAATCACGTGGGTGTTTTCTTGACTCCAAAACCGCGAGTTGTGTCTATTAAGAATTCCCGAACTTGTGAAATGAAGAATGACAAAATTATTTTTTTTCAAAATTATTGTCCTGAGTTCTCATATTTATAAACCAATTGCAGAACTCCAATCTACGTTTAGCATCACCAGGGTGCATATGATGAACAAGTTTATACTTTTTGAATTTATGTTTTTTTTTAAATCCTTTGCACCGTTGTTTTAGACACACCGGTCTCTTCACCTATTTTCCTGCACGAAGTTTCAGGAGTGGCTTGAACAACTGCTAAAACGTTGATCTCTAATTCCTCGTTCTCTTTTTTGTAAACTCGGGGTCAAGGTTTGTTAAAACATCCATGTTGGCAAAGATTAAATTTTAATTTTTGAAATATTCTTCTGTCGGGTTGTCTTCTTTCGGGATATCTATATGACAAAATAGGTACATAAAATAAATACATTCTAAGGTAAAGATTAACTGACCTGTTCAGATAGAGTTATAAGGCCTGGTCTGCGTTTTCATTAGATAATATTGAAGCAGGTATTCATATCATATTTCTCAAAGTTTTAAAATTTTTGGTTTCGAGCCATATTAAAAAATAATTAAACAACAACAACAACAAGAACGATAGCAATAAACAAAAACAACGAATAACAATAAATATCAGCACTAAATTTGGGAAAATGTAACCAGGAATAATTTGAGAGAAGCATAAACTTCAAAAATCAAATACCTAAGTAATGGCAGGACGTTAATTATTTTGTTTTTTGCGTTACTATGGTTACCCACGGCTATCCACTATTTACTATATGTAAATTATTAAAAAAAAATCATTTTGTCACGTTATTTATAAAAATAAATATAGACTATGCTATATTTATGAAAAGCTCTTGGCAAGGGGAAAAAGATTTAAAAAAATATATAGGGTGTCCCATAAAAAAAATAGGTTATGTCAATATCTCAAAAACTGTGATCTCTGAAGAAAATCCGAGTACGCCACTGGATTCTACGTAAAAAAATCTACAAATATCAGTTTTTACTTTTTTAATATGTCTGACAATAACAGACTTACAGGGGATAACTGAAAATGCAATTTTTCCAAAATAACCCTGTAGCACAAAAACTAAGATGGCTATGGCAAATTTGATTAGTGCATCTTTGGTTTCATTAAAAAGTAGCACGGTGTCGCGAAAACCGCAAGGTTCTAACCTAAAAAATAAGCGAGATACCCCGTGAAATATGGGACAACCTGTACAGGTCCATTTCTACCAATCTATCGGTTGGGAAATTTTTTGTGCAAAAACTCCATTACAACAAGTCCGTAGTGTGCAGGAGACCCATATTGCAAATTCCACATGTTTTGACGTAAGATTAAGAGAACACCTTCAAGAAATGCCGATAAATCTTCTTCCAAGAATTGTTTGTACATTTCGGAGTTTAAGTGCCCATTAAAAAATATTGGGTCCAATGAGACCGTTTCCGATAATCCTGGCCCAAACTTTTACCGTGAAGCGATGTTGAAATCCGGTAATACTAATTTGATGAGGGTTTTAATCTGACCAAACGTGCTCATTGCGACTATTGCTCACTCCACGACAAACGTTGCCTCATCACAAAAGAGTGTAAGAGGAATATTATCATCATGTGTGATAATCCATTCACAGAACCGATCTCTTGGAGCCAAATCGCCGAAAAGAAGGTGCTGAACGGGTTGAAGGTGATACGGATGCATTCCATTTTCGCGACGAATTTTCGAAATCGTGGTCCTGTTTCTATCAGTGGCTGCTTTTATTCGTCTAATGCTTGTTCGACTATCAATTTCAACTTCTCTCAGCACCTCTTCTGCAAACGAATGTCGTGGAGACTCTCGATCACTTCGATGTGTAAGAAAACTCCCTGTTTCTCGAAGGCAGTTAAAAGTCCGGGCTATCGTTTTGTCAGTAGGAGCAGGACGATTTGGAAAACCACTTTTGTACTCTGCTGCTTCTTCATAACAATTACCGTTAAACAAGCCGTACAGGAATACCATATCACTGTATTTCTCATTTGAAAATTGATAAGGCGTGATTTAATTGTAATTAAATTAATTCTAATTGTTACAAAGCAGATGATAAATTGTATTTACACTCGAATACTGTTTGATACAAATGACATGAAACGTCAAACAAGACATATTTTCTCAGTTTATTGTGGTAATACTTGTAACGAAATAAATTAGGGTTTTGTATCTTTAAATTATTTTATTTTTGATTGTAAATTTTTGTACATGTTTACTCAAACTTTCTTTCTAAGAATGCTTAAGTTGTTTCTGTTCATAACTTGAACCACATATTTCCAAGTAATTTTACTATCAGTCTAATATAAATTTTCATACCTTTGGTTATTCAAATGCTATAAATTCACATTTACATATTTCATTTAAAATCTGCATTGTTACTCCCTCTAGTAACGTATCCTAAAATATAGGTAATTAAGGGAAATTATATTACAAGCTTTTAGAAGTCCTCTCTAGATGGCGTTAGTGGAGAAATCACAATTTAGAATTTCTGGTTTTATTTAGATAAAAAGGGTGATAACAATGTATTGTGTTTAATACAACTTTAACATAAAAATTACGTCTTCTTTCTTTCCTGTGGCGTCCATTTTGCCAAGCTGAAAATTTTTGATGCCTTCTTGGAAAAATTCCTTATAATATAATACGATATAAATAATCGGATATATCTTCAAGAAGCATATTTTGCAATAAAACAATTGGTGCTTTTCTAATTATCTGCAAGTTTTGTTGCTCGCTTACATGCGGTTTTAGAAAAATTTTCTTCGGCAAGATCGAGTAAGTTACCAGTGAATTTCTCTGATTTTGTTAGTAATAACTGACTTTCTTTCTTAGCGTTTGAAGACGTTTTAATCAAGACATGAATTAGTGATGCTTCCATAAAGCAAGCAAAGCACTGCGATAGACTTTCATTTGGCCCGTTACATCTAAGGGGTAACGAATAATGATTATTTACCTGCATAGTGTTAATTACCTGCTCCTTTTAGCTTGTACGAATTACCTTCTTCTTTTGGCTTCAACGAAGTACCTTCTACTTCTGGATTCTACGATTAAACTTCAACGATTATCTCCATATTATCTACATACAAGTACTATTCTGGTTTACCTTCTGAGTCGTAACTAAAATCAAACAGGATCGTGACAACTTCTGCCTATGTTCGTGATCCGAGAGCATCGACTGAACGTAATGACTATCTGCTTATAGAAAGGTTAGATCGTTCCTTTTTCTTTTGTTTTCTCTATGGTTACATGAACTTTAATTGAATAATGATAAAGCACACCTGCTAAAAATAACGTAATCAATTAGTCAGTTAAAATAATATCACTATATCCTTGTTGCTGTATCAATAAGTAATCCTTCACTTCACAACCACGTAACCTTCCTTATCTGTTCTTTTACCATTACTTTCCTTCCCTCATTTTGTTTGTAATTATAATAATAACATTTAATTGTATCTGTTGTGGCTGCCATTTTTGGTGTTGTGTGCGACATCACTGTAATTGGGATGCGCACAAGTAATTACACAGTAGCCAAACTAACCGTTAGATAAACATATGTTTTCATTACATTTGGTGTAGACATTAATTTTTTTTTTCTTCTTGAAATGTATGCAATTATTAAATTTTCACATATATTTGGTTCATTATTGTTTAAGAAAAAAATGCTTGCTGAGCTATAAAAGTTTCGTGTGGCTCACTATCAAATTTTATTTCGGTATTATCCGTTTTGGTGTAAACCATCGCAAGTTGTATTGGTTATTATTTAGTAATAAGTTACGCTTTGTATAGGCGTCGATATACTTTTCTCTTTTAGGAATACAACGGAAGGCCTTCCCTTGAAAAGGGGAAATGTTTAAGTTTGGTTTTTTTTGTAAAATGGAGAAAAACTATTCTGGCTTGCGAACGATATTTAATTACTATTTCTTTTTTTTTGTACATTTGGGGTATCTAAATATATTGTTTTGTTTTGGATTAATTAGATCCACACCTTCAACTATTTAGTCTAAATTTTTAAAAATAAAATGTACATTTGTTCCTTTCGCACTACAGCAGTGTTGTTATTTCCATTTCCTCTTGTACTTCCCTTTTCCTACAATCTCCTTGCTCATTCCATCCTGCACCACTGTCCAAGAGTCGGGGCAGCGGTGAATCCTATCTCTACATAGGGGAGCGGCTCTTGGCGCCGGCATCTTAAACATCCTTTCTTCTCTCACCCCGCCCGAACCGACAATTTTGAGCTAGTTCGGTGTGCTCACTATCTGTGAATGAGCAGAGAATCCATTCCTTCTTCATTTTTCTTCCAGCTCCCCGTTTAATCACGCAACATACTTGCTAGGCAACCAAAATTGCTCTTATGATTTTTGCAGTGTGGATCTCATTATTTTATGTGCATTTTTGTGCTATGTTGTGTTCTTGTTAATTTGTTAGTGAAAATAGTTATTAGAAATTTTGTTTTATGATAATTTTAAGACTTAAGCAGCTGTTAAGAGTATTCTCTTTACTTACTTTTACATTTTTCTTCAATCACCCATATCTCCTTAGGGGTTAGAAATTGGGAAAATTGCACATAATCATTTTTGCTTAAAATTGTTCAAAGAACACGTATATGAATTCTTCGTAGTTCCCTGCGGACACCCTGTATAATTAGTAATTAGTATTATTATGACCACGCAATCTAAATGCTCTAATTACTTCGCATGCTGTTGGCTTATACTTGCTAGATTGTGCTGGGTTAAAATCGTTCTGCAGGACTATAAATCCCGTTACAACTCTTACGTGCAATGGATTTCTACGGCGAAATATTCATGATAGGCCAATGTACGGTCGTAGGCTCCTGTTGGTGGACATTACACAATAAACAGGGTCAGTAGGTACGTAATACTTGTTTCAGTACGTCCAATATGAGTGTCGCTTTAAGCATTGCATACTCTATGAAGTACTACTGAAGTAAATAATAGATTTGTACTTTATACATGTAGGTACGCGTTTACTTCTTACAATAATAAAACCTTCAAATTATAGTATAGATCAATTAAATATTGTGATTAATTTTACACTTTACTGATTTATGCTTGTAGAAGAGGAAGTTATCTTTGGATTAACAGGTTTAATTTCTCCCTCTCCCTTTACAAACCTGCCCATAAAACAAACTCCGCTTTCTCGGTCTTTTACAAAAAACATAAATGGATGGTCTGCATGAAACGTCGCAAACTCTTCAAGTGGTGAACTTTTCAGAAGTTCCAAATTGACTGAAAATTAAGCAACTATATTAGTACGCTGTTAAAAATTATTATTAATTTTATTAAATACATAAATAAAAAGTTTACCTCCAGTGGAATATGAACCTTGCGATATTGCAGGCTCACATTCCATTAATACAAGTAATTTGAATGTAATCTGATTATATTTAGAATCTACAGCAGTTCTACATACATAAAGACAAAATTTACATCGATTGGGGCTTGTATCTCGATAGTTCAGTTGGTTAGAGCGCTACTCTTACAAAATAGACGTCGTAGGTTCAAATCCTACTCGAGGTAAACCTTCTGTTTATGTATTTAATAAAATTAATAATAATTTTTAAATAAATATTTATTCGTTCATAACAAAAACTCTAATAATTTAACATTAGTCAAGTTGCTTTGGTATGTGTGAATCCTTGCGATAATTGCAGGCTCGCATTGCATTAATATAAGTAATTTGACTGTAATCTCATTATATTTAGAATTTACATCAGTTCTATATACATTAAGACAAAATTTACATCGATTGGGGCTTGTATCTCTATAACCCAGTTGGCTAGAGCGCTACTCTAGCAAAGTACAGGTCGTAGGTTCAAACCCTACTCGAGGTAAACTTTTTATTTATGTATTTAATAAAATTAATAATAATGTTTAATTACATATTTACTTTTAAACTTATTCGTTCAAAACAAAAACCTAATAATAGTCCAGTCAATGAATACATTGTGGAGTGCATAGAATATGCGAGCGTCTTTGAATTCAGGGCTTTGTTAGGAGTAGTTAGTAGGTAAACATACTAAAAGTCCCCTCCCCTGGGAGGTGACCTTAAAGTAGATAGGGGGAAAGAGGCTATTTTTGTGTTTTTCGATTATATCTTGGAAACGGTGGACTCTAGAAAAAATCTTCTTAATAAAAATGAAAGATAATTTAATTTCCTATAAAATTGTTTCTATTTATATTTATTAAATTTTCAACGGTTTTCGAGATATAAGTTATTGAACATTGATAATTTCCGAAAAATATTTTTACCTAACCCTTTTTGTCAAAAGTTATAGAACTTCTAACATGTATGCTCAATTTCGATGTTCTTTTAGAAATGAGTATGTTGACACTACCATAATGGGGTTTTGGCTGCCAAGGGAACAGCCAAGTCAACGTCCTCTCCAATAACAGCTATCGACGAATTTTGTGATCTGTTGATAGCTGTCTTCACAATATCAACATCAGCATCACCTGAAGCTTGGAGCGTGTTTATCGCATTATTCTGCAGCTGTATCATCAGCAGCTTCATCAGCTGACTTTGTTATGAAAGTTGGAAACTGACATTGATGTCCACACTTCTCCTGAGCGGATATCGTCGACTGTGTTCAGCAGCTTCTGTGCTCCCTGATGTGTCGGTGTACCCACTGTACAACCTCTCCCATTATAATGGGTCTTCAGAAATTTAACGCAACCATCACAAGTGGTTGACACAGTTGTCTCTTTTTGCTAAACTACTTTGTGGACTAGGGATCCCCCAAATTCAAAGATAGTAAAATCAACGACCTTATCAATTTCGTTAAACAGTTTCTATAGCGCTGACTTTCTGCACTTCCTCATCCCACTTTCGTCAAATAATACCAGAGGGTAGGGCGACAATTCATACTGCATATAAATATTCAAATTCTCGTCCGATTTCTTGGTAACGGAGATTCGCTAAAAAAGCAAGAATGGATCCACGACGAGTTTTTCATTGTTAATCTTGATTGGTCGAATTTGTTGAGGAAAGAGGAAGTGCACGATCTTTTCGTGTCAGTTTGATACATGTGCATGGCAAGTTTTCCATTTTTGCCATTGCTCGTTTGCCAATTGTAACTTTATTATAACATAAAATTGTATTATCACCCACCATTCCTGTCGCGATTGACATGATTTTCTCAGTCCTCAGAAAAGGAGGGTGATAATCAAACCATTGTGTAAGCTTGGCAATGTCACTTGCATTTCGACTTTAGCGAGCTTGATGAAAACAAAACATCACAATATTCTTCCAGTGAAGCACATATGTTTTGAGTTGCAGACATGCTAGTTACCCATTTACTGAGAGCACTATCTGTCATACATCTACCACGGGTCATTCCACTTCGGTAAAGCAGCCTTTGTTTGCGAACTACTCTTACTCCTCCAGTGTCAACAGATTGTAGAGATGCTTTCCATATCCTGTACATGTAAGTGGGAAGACTTGACGTAGGGGAAGTGTCCACCAGCGTAAAGATAAGGATGAGATAACAAGGTCTACAGCAATTCAGGTGAGCAAGGAACTCGCTAGACCTTTCTGCATGGACCTACTCCTACATTAAATTTACCATGTTGAAGTATTAGATCCATAATATTGCAGTGGGTCCATTGTTGCTGATCCTGTCCATCGCTTCTCCAAATTTGCTAGCCACTGGTTCGAGTAATTTGTTTTGGTTCATAGAATTCAATGAGGGAGGCTCGTAGAGAAAATTATCCTCAGAGAGTTCTACTTCATCTAATATCATATTTGACAAGGTATTTTCAAGAAAATGACCCCGTACTGCTCAGGCAAAGGTATGCCCGTTCAGCATTTTGTCCACCCATAATGGAGCATAAATAGTGGATAACACTTCTTTCAAACCAGCTCCCATCATAAGGTACCTCACATACTCCATAAATGACATTAGCAGATGAAACCCGCCGAGAGGTATAGTACAACTGGATATCTTGGCACCTGCAACAGTATCCCTAGCTTTTCAATATAGTGGTTTATCAAAAGTTACGAAAATATGTTTTTGATCTGTTTCATCACACAACATACGTGCGTAGAGCAGCGCTGCATAAACGTCATGTTGTGACGGGGGGAGGGGAGGGGCATTTATAAAAGGAAGGGAAGAAGGGAAGATGTAATGTGGTACAGGATGTGGTATTATATTAATGGGTGCCACAGTCACATTTTGTAGACCTCATTTTATCGATGTATATGTTTCTAACGGAACAATTCCGAGCTTTCCAATTTCAGCACACGTGGGCATCGTGTTCAGTCTTGGTAATTGTGAACCTCTTTCAACATGTTTGGATGGAGTGACACATTTGATTCCTCCCAAAGCGTGGATGGTACTAAGTCCTTCTATGGTGCAACCATTGAAATTTACGTTATCAAACACCAGTTGGTTGAATGCAGCTGGATTGTAGGTTAATTAAGCATGGGCAATCGAAGATTTTTGTGCTTTGTTGTACGATTAGCTGAAACCAAGATTTGCTAGAAGATCAATCAAGTTCTTTGAGGCGTATTTCCTGTAAAGCAGGAGGGAGATGCTTGTCAGTATCGGTTACAAGGGGGTACGAGGTCTGACAAATACTGTGATTGCTTGTCCAATGGCAAAACACACTTTTTCTTTGATTCCTCAGTTTTCTTAGTTTCTTTAACATACCCTCTTCAAGGAAGGAATGGTGGGATTGAGGGTAAGAATCAGCACCCTTCAAGAAGTTATCTCTTGGCGGGTAAGAGTTATAATTGTACACTACACTCTGAAAGTCTTGCCTTATTATGTCAGCAGATTTTCGGCGATCTTCAGTCTCTCTTCTTCCTCATTACTTTCTTTCTTATCATACCAAGTGTTGGTTAGCAATTTATACCCAGTGTCTCTAAAACAAATTATTGGTACCTTGAATATATTGGATCCTGGGGCCAAGATTATGCGATCCTCATGGTTTTTCAACAGTTCTCTTTTGATAGTTCTCCACTTGGGTTTCTTCCCACTGACAGCACCCATAATTTCGTTTACAGTAAACTGACCGTCACTATTAGCTTCCAGTAGGTCAATAACATACTGCGTTTGAAACATACTCTACAGAAGTGGATGTTGAGGATTTCCAGTATAACGGTCTCATAAAGTCCTCCGCAACCAAATCATATATGGAGGAAAGACGACCCATCACTTCATCTCCCCATTTGTCACGTTTAACTAGACCAGCATCCATAAGCGTTATTTGTATGTCAATTTTTGTGCCGTCCTTTTGTGATGTTAGTGACGGAAAATATCTTCCTACGTCTTTCTTTGGGCTTCTTTGCCACTCTCAACAGTTTGAGAAATGAGTCTTGATGGATTGCGATCTGGTGTAATTTTTTCGACCTTCAGTATGAATGAGAAGGGAGTCCAAACCCTCTAAAAGGAGCCATTGCCATCGCTTCTTCTATGTTTACTTTTACGAGTGATAATATTCCTTTTTTGGTCACTGCTAGTCCATCGATTGTTTCATCACACAGAAAACAGTATAGCTGTCAACAGTCGCGTAACTTTAAAAATTAAATTAAATTAAAAATACAAAAGGTCATCTACAAGGCACGAACGTTTGATTCTGACCGCCTAACTCCAAAAACAAAACCCATTCTTCAATTCAATTATTCCTTTGACTGTGCGAGTGCAAGTGCGAGTGCGAGCGCGTGCGTGGATGTCTGGTGCTGCCTGACGTGACGGAGTGTTGGTGAGAGTGAGTGTGCTGTGTGCGTATGCGAGTGCGAACGTGGAAGTGGTAGCGTGACGTGAGTACTGGCGTGCGTGCGTGTGTGTGACTGTGAGTGTGAGTGTGGTGATGGAGTGTGAGTGATGTGAGTGTGAGTGGGTGAGTGTGAGTGTGAGCATGAGTGTGATGTGGGTGATGTGAGGTGTGTGTGTGAGTGTGAGTGTGAGTGTGAGTGTGAGTGGAGTGTGAGTGTGAGTGTGAAGTGTGAGTGTGGTGTGATGTGAGGTGAGTGTGTGAGTGTGTGAGGTGGGTGAGTGTGAGGTGTGGAGTGTGAGGTGTGAGTGTGAGTGAGTGTGAGTGTGAGTGTGAGTGTGAGTGTGTGAGTGAGTGTGATGTGTGAGTGTGAGTGTGAGTGTGTGTGAGTGTGAGGTGAGTGAGGTGTGAGTGTGAGTGTGAGTGTGAGTGTGAGTGTGAGGATGTGAGTGTGGGTGTGAGTGAGTGTGAGTGTGGGTGTGAGTGTGGGTGAGTGTGAGTGGAGTGTGAGTGTGAGTGTGGTGAGTGTGTGAGTGTGAGTGTGGGAGTGTGAGTGAGTGTGAGTGTGAGTGTGAGTGTGAGTGTGATGTGAGTGTGAGTGTGAGTGTGAGTGTGAGTGTGAGTGTGAGTGTGAGTGTGAGTGAGTGGAGTGAGGGAGTGGGAGTGATGTGAGGTGAGGTGGGTGTGAGCGTGAGTGTGAGTGTGAGGGTGAGCGTGTGCGTGAGCATGAGCTTGAGCGTGAGCATGACCGTGAGTGTGATTGTGAGTGTGTGAGTTATGTGTGAGTGTGAGGTGAGTGTGAGTGTGAGCATGAGTGTGAGTGTGGGTGTGAGTGTGAGTGTAGGTGTGAGTGTGAGTGGAATGTAGTGTGAGTTGAGTGTGAGTGGTGTGGTGTGAGTGTGAGTGTGGTGTGATGTGAGTGGTGTGCGTGATGTGTGAGTGTAGTGTGAGCGTGAGTGTGAGTGTGAGGTGTGAGTGTGAGTGTGAGTGTGAGTTTGAGTGAATGTGGTGTGAGTGGAGTGTGAGTGTAGTGTGAGTGTGAGTGTGAGTGTGTGTGAGGTGAGTGAGTGCAGAGGTGTGGAGTGCGACTGAAAGTGTAGTCGAGTGCGAGTGCTGAGGGCGAGTGCAGTAGTTCGAGTGTGAGGGCGAGTGCGTGTGAGTGCGAGTGCGAGTGTGCGAGTGCGTGGAGTGCGAGTGCGAGTGCGAGTGCGATTGCGAGTTCGAGTGTGAGTACGAGTGCAAGTGCGAGTGCGAGTGCGAGTGCGGGTGCGAGTGCGAATGCAAGTGCGAGTGCGAGTGCGTGCGCGCGGGCGTGCGAGTGTGCGTGCGTACGTGTGTGTGTATGCGTCCGTGCGAGCTTGTGTGCTTGAGTTTGTGTGTGTGTGTCGTGACTGCGTATGCGCGCGCGCGTGTGTGTATGTGTGTGTGAATCATACCTAAATTTGTACCAACTCAAACAAAACCAATGTAAGATACAGTCTTTTTGAAATTTCTTCTCCCTATTTATTTTTAGCAAGTTAGATGTGAGTTTAATAAACAAACATTTTTGTGCAAATTAGTATTCAATAGTTAACAAATAAAATTAATGTGTTTAATTTTCCAAAATGTGTTTTGTGAAGTGCGTGATTTATTTTGCTGAGAGCTATGTGACTGGGACTATTTTGTACCCAGGGGGCATATGGTCATAAAGATAAATTGTTTAGTTGTTTTCTTAGTCATTGCCTAACTTTGAGAGTGAATTATTTATTATTCCGCTATAATGAAATTCGTATAACGCAATTAAATGCTTTACTTACGGCCTGCATGAGATACCTCTCCTGCCTCGTGTACGTCTAGATCTACTTCTTGAAGTACTTCATCAATTTTAAGACGATCATCTTTACTTTTACCAATCAAACTTAAGTCAGCATTTTCCTTAAACGGTAGATCAATTCCTAACTGAAAAGTATAATGTATTATTTATAATCTAGGTTAAAACTTATTACCGTTTGTAAAATATTGGTAAATGGAATCAATGAACGAAATTGTATCTTTGGAATTAAAGCATGGACACGTACTGTTTTATAAGCTGGTTTCTTAATGAATTTTGATATATTCTTTTCAAGGGTTCCTAAATCTTCTATATTATCAGGCAAAACTAGTGTTAATGTAGAAGTACCACCTTCATAACTAATCTCAAGAACTTTTGCTTTAAACTGCACATTCTCAAAATATTTCAGATCCGTTACGAATTCTAACATTTCAATTTCCATGCCGTGATCACTATCAACAAAAAACATTCTTTTTGTTGTTTCACTTTGATTAAAGTCCGTTTTCCATAAACCTTTTAAATACTCAATATTGAATAATATCATCTGAGTTTCCTTCTTTAAATAATTTTCAGTTATTAGGCGATTGCTTATCATATTATGACATTTACTTTCTAACCATTTTTGCATATTTGTAATCGCTGGTGATTTTTCTTCAAAATTTACGTATTCGAGTTCTGTATTAAAACTATTCACAGCTACTTCCTTATACTCATCGCTAATTTTAAATTTCTCATTAATATACATTTTTCGAGTTGTTTCTAAAGAAGTATTAATTTTATTTTTACTTTGATTTGAGTGCATTGTATAGTAATAATCTATAAGTCGGTTCTTGTCTACTGGTAAATTCAAACCAAGTGCAATTTGTTTTGCAGTCTTTCCATTTGCTCCAACTAATACTAAAGCCATTAGTGATTCAAGTGATAAAGGACATACTAAAAAATTTCCCGTTTTCGGGAATTTAATCTTAATATAAATTATAATCACTTCTATCCACAACTATTTACGTACCGGCTGCTTGCTTAAAACTTGTACTGTACTTCCAGTTTGCTTATTAAGGATTACTCCTGTTAAACCAATTAGTTTTAAACTGACATTGGACGTCATTATAACAAATAGTTTTTAATTTTAGTAAAATTTCAGTTACAAATCGTGATACCCACGAAATTGTATTAAATTGGTTTCACGTCACATTATTGGGATTGACATTCTAGAAATTCCTTCATCACTATCATCATAGGTTTGATTTACATATCACATAACTTGACTTCAGTAGCTCGTATTTTCGATTTATCACAATTCTTCGTTTAATTTTAGTTCTTTATTTTTTCTCATATAAACGAGCGCCTTAGACCGCTCAGCCACGCTACCTGTTATTGTATAATTTTGTACAACTTGTATTTACTTTCACTTATCATTAAAAATATTTATAACTTTTTTTAATCAATGAAGCACGTAATTGTGTACATCTTTAAAAATATATTGCGATGTTCACAATTACTATACAGGGTAAGTTAATTTAGTCAATATAATCATCAGATTATTTAAACTGTAATTCTGATACTCTGTAAGTATGCAAGAAGTTATTGACGAATCACTAAACCACTTTAAAGTACTTATAATATTACTGCTGATTAAAACCAATTACCTTTTTCGTTTGTTAGAAATCAATTTATGGTTACTACTGAAACGTACTGTTTCTATTAGCACAACTATGTGCTGCGTACACTAAAATTAAACTGTACGTGCAAAATATGAAAATTTAAACTTTCAGGATTATTACAAATAATTATAATAGTTAAAAATTATTATTAATTTTATTAAATACATAAATAAAAAGTTTACCTCGAGTAGGATTCGAACCTACGACCTGTACTTTGCTAGAGTACCGCGCTACCAACTGCGCCACCAAGGTTCAAGCCCCAATCGATGTAAATTTTGTCTTTATGTATGTAGAACGGATGTCAATTCTAAATATAATGAGATTACAATCAAATTACTTATATTAATGGAATGTGAGCCTGCAATATCGCAAGGATTTCTATTTATGTTTTATATACATATAATCCTCCGAAAACTAATGTAACCCCGGTTTAATTTCTGTTCTGCAAACTATTCAGACTTACTAAGATATTGTAGTGGTTTAAAATTCCGATCCTTATCCTAATTAACTTTCCGCAATTAAATCCTGTAAATCCCTGCAACCAAACTACACTTCTCTTTCGAGAAACCAAACCTGATTCTCTTCTCTTTCGAGAAACTCCTCTTGTTTTACGAGAAACAAGCCTGATCTATTTTCTAATAAACCAGAACGCTTGAATCTAACTTGCAAATACACAACCAGTACACGTTCATCCGCCTCCTGGCGTCAAAACCTTGGAGACGGCACACACAACCAAATTACACGCCGCTTCCGACCAACCAACCTAACCGCAAATTCGAAGGTTCTCGAACCGTGCGTTTTTGTACTTCTCTTCGTTGGTCAAACAACGTATAGCGTACTTAGTCCTTTCCCTGTTTCCTTGTTGGTGAAAGCCGCACGATTCAATTACTCTGCCTCTTAAAGCTATTGACGCAAACCGTACTACTAGAACCCTCGCTATTTAGGCGAAAGCCTCAAGTTATCCTGTACAAACGCATTAAACTCGTACAAAAGACGAAAAACACATTTAAGATTCACCATGTATATACCAGAAACATATTTTGTTTCCTGTTCATTTTCTGTTATTTATTTTCAAACCAAATTTAATTTCTGCCATTTTACGAAAACATTTTAACTTTCCTATTTAAATAAACACAAATTTCATATTCCTTAAAAAATAAATTTTACATTATAAAGAAATTAATAAGAGAACTATTTTATGCTTACATTTGCATCATTTTTTTTAAGTTAAATAAAATTTAATCAAGTTTTAGCGTAACAAAACGTAGTTTTGCGAATTCAATCTTTTAATTGCAGATTTACTATTATTAGGATCTAATAGGAATTAGCTTTAACTTTGTAATTAAATATTAAGAAATAGAGAAATTCATATATGTCAAATAGAATCGTTCAAATCGACATTGTATCAATTTTCAGACGTCAATAAGAATCACACTTGAATACAGAATTTTTCTATACACTATAAATTAACCATAACCGTTGACTGAAAACTTATAGAGACTCGCGAAAGGGCAAGGCGTTTTGTGCATAAAATTTGCTCTGGCGGATAGGAGCGCTGAGGTCGCAAGTCGCTGCATTTGCTCCAGGAATTCTCAGTCACGTCTAGAATGTTACATGTGAAGCTTCGCTTATAACGTTGTATGCGTATACGCATTGGTACATCGTCCGCTAATTCGTTTAGAGAGGAGCAAGTAAAAATGAGTGCAGCAATAACGCGCCTTAAAACAAATCATTGTTGCTATTTATATTGCAAAGAAAATGCGAAAAAGGACAAGAATTTAAGTTTTTTCAAATTTCCGACAAAAAATGAAGACATTTTAAGTGAGTGGAAGCAAAATTGTGGAAATATAAATGTGTACCTAACGGATAATTCAGAGTTAGGTAATAAAGTCCTGTGTGAAAAGCATTTTATTTCCGATAATATAATCATTCAACAAAAGCGGAAAATTTTACGAAAGAATGCCGTGCCTATAAAATTTTATCAAGGTAAGTTTATTACTAGTTTGCTTATTCATTTATTTATTTTCAAAGTTAAATATTTTCTATTGAGGTTTGAACTTAAAATTGAAATAAAACTACATGGTAATTTTGTATAAATGCCCGTGATTTACGAGTATATATGCCATTTATACTTAAATATACCTAAGTTTGAACATTCAATAGACCCTACGGTTGGACCGAAAGAAGCGTAATTAGGAAATATAATTTTGGCAATTTATTGGGGCGAATATTAGCGACAATTGCCGCGCTATTGCTGATGTAGACCTCAAGATAAAGGCAAACAGATGCATTTCAGTAATAATTATATCCCCATTCTCCGGTCCGCCATGAGACACCTCTCCTGGCGGTACTATATTAGGTTTTTTGTCATATATGCTATATTTTACCTTTTCTCTGTAAAATAATTGTAAATTTATGAGTAACAACATAAATTTCTTTACTATTTTCTAAATTTTAGCAGACAGTCAAGCCAACAATAAAGACATTCGCAAAAGACTTTTTTCTGACATGGATGGTAAGCTTATTAATTATCATAATAAACCGTAAATGTATAAATGCATTTTTAGAAAACAATCCGACATTACAAATGGTTCACTATGTTCCAAAGAGAAAAGATCTCGTCAGATGGACACAATATCTGGTTTGTTTAAATTTTTCTGTTATTTTAATTTTAAAGTTAATATTATTTTTTTAATATTCAGAGGTAACGTAACAAAGGGAAGTCTCCAATTTTCTATTAGGCCACGTATATAAAACATTAACGCTGTATTAGCAGGCATACCTTTTCGTCCAAGATGGCCAAGATCTTCAAATCCTTCTGCAACATCTTCTTTGTATTAAATGTACTCTTTCTTGAGAGAAATTTCATCTATTAAAAAAATTAAAAAAATAATATTAACTTTAATATTAAAATAACAGAAAAATTTAAACAAACCAGATATTGTGCCCATCTGACGAGATTTTTTCTCTTTTGGCACATAGTGAATCATTTGTAATGTCGGGATTGTTTTCTAAAAAATGCATTTATACATTTACGGTTTATTATGATAATTAATGCTTACCATCCATGTCAGAAAAAGTCTTTTGCGAATGTCTTTATTGTTGGCTTGACTGTCTGCTAAAATTTAGAAAATAGTAAAGAAATTTATGTTGTTACTCATAATTTTACAATTATTTTTACAGAGAAAAGGTAAAATATAGCATATATGACAAAAAAAAATTATATAGTACCGCCAGGGAGAGGTGTCTCATGGCGGACCCGAGAATGGCGATATAATTATTACTGTGAAATGCATCTGTTTGCCTTTATTTTGAGGTCTTACATCAACAATAGCGCGGCGAATTGTCGCTAATATTCGCCCCCAATAAATTGCCAAAAATTATATTCCCTAATTGCGCTTCTTTCGGCCCAACCGTAGGGTCTATTGAATGTTCAAACTTAGGTATATTTAAGTATAAATGGCATATATACTGTAAATCACGGGCATTTATACAAAATTATGTAGTTTTATTTCAATTTTAAGTTCAAACCTCAATAGAAAATATTTAACTTTGAAAATAAATAAATGAATAAGCAAACTAGTAATAAACTTACCTTGATAAAATTTTATAGGCACGGCATTCTTTCGTAAAATTTTCCGCTTTTGTTGAATGATTATATTATCGGAAATAAAATGCTTTTCACAGACTTTATTACCTAACTCTGAATTACCCGTTAGGTACACATTTATATTTCCACAATTTTGCTTCCACTCACTTAAAATGTCTTCATTTTTTGTCGGAAATTTGAAAACTTAAATGCTTGTCCTTTTCGCATTTTCTTTGCAATATAAATAGCAACAATGATTTGTTTTAAGGCGTTATTGCACTCATTTTTACTTGCTCCTCTCTAAACGAATTAGCGGGCGATGTACCAATTCCTGGAGCTAGCTGTACAACTCGAAGTTTATTAAAAATAACAGAGAAAACATATACGTCCCAATTGATTCCAGAAAATGCGAGTTGCATATGCAGCACAAATTTTCTCTCACTCGGTAGCAACAACTGTAAAATGACACTAAACAGCTTACTTCAACCGCAGCATCTAATACCGCTCAGTTTGTTCAGAAAATAGATGAAATATTTGACGCTTTAAACAGTCGATATTTGGGTGATAGTAGAAGAAACCGACGACCATTGTCTGTTTTTAATAATAACGCGCAAAACATTTTAAAGGATGGCCTTAATTTTTTTAGAAGTTTAAAAGTTTTTGAAAATGGAAGACTACGAACAAACATATATTTTATTCAAGGATTTCAACTTTCTATAAAATCAATTTTAATGTTGTGGGTCGATTTAAAAACCAATTACGACATTAAATACTTATTAACTTCATTCTTGAATCAAGATCCGCTTGAAAACTTTTTTTCTGTAATGCGGACAAGAGGCGGTTATAACCCAATGCCCACTGTGCGTCAATTTCGAATTGCCCTTCAACATTACGCTAATATTCGGCTGCAAATTGCTGTGGATAATGGCAATGACACAGACTTTGCCGATTTTTAGACGTTTTAAGCAATGAGGAAAATGCACATGACATATACACCGCACAAAAAACTGCTTTGAATGTTGATAAAAATATGAACGACATAATAGTACAAGAAAATGAAGAATTTCAAGAAGATGATATACTTGAAGAAGTAATAGAAGAAGAAATAAAACCTGTAACTTTAGAAAGCACGACATAGGCTTATGTGTGAAGCTTTTGTGGCATAAAATTTTAAAAATTTGATTGCGAAATTTGCAAAAAATATTTATTGACAGAATGTGATTTAGTAGATTCTAATTATATATTTTCAAAATCAGGATCAGCAAAGTTTTTAAAGAAACCTTGTGTTTCATATTATAAATCTTTTGCCTTATTATTAGAAAATTTTTTTATTAATTTTGAAAAGTATAAATTCAAAAAGAATTATCAAAAATATAACGGAAAGATTAAAACCGTATTTAAGTAAAATTAATGTTTGCAATTGCCATAAACAAATATTATTTAACATTTTTATGAAAATGATGATGTACCGAAGTTTCAAGTGGGAAACGAAAAAAATTCGAAAATGTAGAAGTGATAATCAACAAAAAAAATAGAAAATTAAGAATTTATAGATTTAGACATGCAAGAGAAGAACGAGGAGGAAAATAGTGAGCTCTCTGAAAATGAACATTTTGTATTAAGGAAGTGTCTGCGAAAGATCACAATTTAAGTATACAAAATAGCAAGTGTATTGTGTTGAGAATAAAGAAAATATTGATGCCATCTGCAAAAAAAGCACGATTGAAATTTGCTCTAATGTTTATGTTGCCGGATATTTAGCTTATAAACTTTTAAAACAGTATAAATGTCAATTTTGTGAAATACTTATGTTGAAATCACACGCAGACATTATTAACGAAAGCGAAATATTTTTACTTCATAAGAATTATGGTTGTGAAAAATCCATAAAATTCCTGAAAAGGCCCACGCAAAGATTTACGGATCTTGTTAAAGATATTTATATATTATTTAATATCGCTTTTGATAAGCAAAACACTTATCTGGTCTAAAAGAACATCTAAAAGCTTATTGCCAAGAAGGCTTGAGCCAGAAGCAACGATTGGACATAATGGAATAAAATGATTATTCATCATAATATTCGCTTGAAACTGCTAATTATAAATCTTCACAACACACGAGAAGGAAAGTTGCAATTTAGCAGAGCCGATAAGCTAATAAGCAGTGTATAAGAACATTATTAGATTTATGGGGAGGAGGGCGATATTTTAATATTTTTATGCAGTTTTCCTTTAGAACATGAGTTCTAAATACATAAAGTCAAAATTTACATCGATTGGGACTTGTATCTCGATAGCTCAGTTCAAGGGCGTAGCCAGGATTTATAACAGGGGGGGAAACCATGGTCCATGGTCGTTCAAAATGTAAAATTTTAGGATAAAAGAAAAGGCAAATGAAAACAAAACTTTGAGATTTTAATTATACTTAAATTAAACTAATAACATTTTTCTTGGGTTTAAACTAAATTTATCCAAAACTTTCTTCACTATGCAGTCCTGATTTTCCTTCAAAATTTTCGATGCACACTCATCAAACACAACCCAGTGAGTCTGTCATCACCCATTGTACTCCTGAGCCAGGTTTTACCCTTCGCAGGGTACTGAACGGTCTTTCCACGGTAGCAGTAGTGGATGGGAAAGCACTTAATATTAGCAGTCGTGCCTTGTTGCAGGGAAACATATTCCTAAAATCACCCTTCTTCCTTTAATTTTTTTCTAAATTTTTTTCCACATTTGTCCACTTAATTCTCAGAAATCACCCAATTTTTCCATAAAATTCTCTTTTTTGAAACTTTTAACCTTTTCATTTGAAGGATGGAAATTAAAGAAAAGCAGGTGATTTTGTTAGAACTGCACCAAAGCAATTGGTAGGGGATTTTTGGCTTAGTTTCCTCGACCAGATGCCTTCATCACTATCATCATAGGTTTGATACTTGTCTTACATATCACATAACTTGACTTCAGTATCTCGCATTTTCGATTTATCACAATTTTTCGTTTAATTTTAGTTCTTTATTTTTTCTCATATAAACCAGCGCCTTAGGCCGCTCGGCCACGCTACCTGTTATTGTATAATTTTGTACAACTTGTATCGTATTTTTTACTTTTTCAATCACTATGTTAAATAACTTTATGTAATTGGTTATTTACTTTCACTTATCATCAAAGATATTTATAACTTTTTTTAATTAATGAAACACGTAATTGTGTACATCTTTAAAAATATATTGAGATGTTCACAATTACTATACAGGGTAAGTTAATTTAGTCAATATAATCATCAGATTATTTAAACTGTAATGCTAATACTCTGTAAGTATGCAAGAAGTTATTGACGTATCACTAAACCACTTTAAAGTACTTATAATATTACTGCTGATTAAACCAATTACCTTTTTCGTTTGTTAAGCCATGTACTGACTAGAACACGCTCACTCGCATGAGCCGCTCGCCTGTGTGAGCGTGCTCAATGTTTGCGGATGAATCAATGCGTTTCCACGAGCGGCTCATTGCTCAGGAAGGCGAGCCACTTTTGTTTTCAGTCGATATTCATAACTTGTAGGCATGGCATCGCCACAAAACATGTGTACTCTCGCGGCTGGTTTCAAATTAATTCAGGCCTTAACTAAAAAAAAAGTTAAAAAAACGAAAAGAAATAAACTCTGGTGGATTAGAGAGAGATATCGAAATCGGGACCAAAGTAACAGGAATTTAATGGCAGATCTACTTTTCGAAGGTGATGAAGCACCATTCAAAAATTTCACGAGAATGAGTAAAAAAGATTTTAAACTGCTTTTATCACTAGTAGAACCCAAAATAAGAAAACAGGACACGACTTTTCGTAAAGCAATATCATCGGCCGACAAGCTAATCCTGACTTTGAGATTTTTGGCCACTGGAGATTCTTACAGTAGCCTTCAGTATCTCTTTAAAATTTCCAAGCAGTCTATAAGTGCACTAATTCCAGATGTTTGCAAAACTATTATCGATTCTCTAAAGGAACACTGCCAGGTAAGTTGGAAAATTGTTATTTGTTTAATGAAGTGAAAAAATTACAAATCATGAATAATTTGCGACAAAACTTCACCGACGTCGTGGCTGTCGTCATTTTCATTTGCATGTAAACTGTGATGAGTGGCAGTAATAGATGAAGGTGAAGGTGCAGGAGTGCAAGTGCTGCTTGACGACGTATATCCATAATGCTGATTATTATATGTTGGATTAAAAGAGTTACTGCTGCCATATCCACTTCGAAAAAAACCCATGTCGGCTTGGAATAAAATATTGCTTATTGAGTGTTTCACGCATGCCAGAGTTACAGTATCATATTTGCGCATTTCATGGGCAATATTAAGGCCATATGCTATGTACGGATCATTAGCATTTTGCGCTGAATCTTTCATTAATTGTAAAGCCTGGGTAACACTGTCATCTGGAGCATTCATTACAGTGCGTGTTTTTTTCTTTGGAACGGGATTTTTTAGTGGTACTTGCGCCATCTTTTTCTTGAACGCTTCACGTTGTGGGTCTACCTCTTCCGTATCTCGTTGGGGATTTTCATCTTGTACTGGTAATATTTCCGTACCTTGTTGTTGACCTGTTAATAATTCTGCCCCTTCCGCTACCGCTGGTTCTCGTTCAACCCCATTGTCGTCTAAGTAATTTTCTTCATTCTGAAACAAATTTTTCATTTCAGATGCCGCGTTCGCAAGAACAATGGTTAAAAATTGCAGAACAATTTGAAAAGCGATGGAATTATCCTCATTGCCTGGGTTCCATTGACGGCAAGCATGTAATGGTAGAAGCACCGGCACATAGCGGATCAGAATATCGAAATTACAAAGATTTCTTTAGCATTGTATTATTTGCTCTAGTGGACGCCAACTATAATTTCCTCTACGTTAATGTTGGTTGCCAAGGGAGAATATCCGATGGAGGCGTATTCAGAAATACCACTCTATATAAAATGTTAGAAAATGGAACATTGGATATACCTCCACCATCAATTTTACAAGTACCTTACAATGTAGAAATACCATATGTCCTATTAGGCGATAGTGCTTTCGCTCTGAATGAATTTACTATGAAACCTTTCCAGGGCATGCACAACCCAGGTACATTAGAAAGAATTTATAATTACCGTCACTCTAGAGCTCGCAGAATTGTTGAAAACACTTTTGGACTTATAGTATCGGTGTTCAATATACTGAAGAAACCAATACCTTTATGTCCAGAAAAAGCTACATTAATAGTTCTAGCTATTACGCATTTGCATAACTTTATGAGGAAACAAAGTTCAATATCGGTATACACTCCAGAAGGAACATTTGACAGGGAAACGAGCAACGGAGAAATAGTGCCAGGATCTTGGAGAAACACTTCTAATCAAGCCTCATTGCCTCCGTTAGTGAACACGCCACGTCGGCCGAGTGAAAATGCAAGGCGGGTGCGACAGCACATTGCAACACATTTCATTACCAATGCGTGTTTACCATGGCAAAATAATATGTGAATACACACAAAATTATACTTACTTCTGTCATAGTTTGGCTTGCAATATTATCTACAGTGTCAGCTGGGTCATTCTTGTCTGCCAGAAATTGCATATGTTCGAAAGCAAACCATTTAGACTTGTACACTTCTTCAGCGCCTGTAAGAACAGAAAAGGGATTGTAATTCCTACTTGACAACATTGATAAATACATATTTTCAAAACTAAACTACTATACACTCGTGCTAAATAGATAGGTGGTGATGCTTTTTTAAAGTAATGTAAATGAATTTAAAACATGTATTGTATTAAAAGTTTACTGCTGACAAAATTTGCCGTTGTATAGTTATTTTACTGCCTGTTTTAAGGGCGTTAGAATATAGTATCTAATTTTATTCATCAACTCCAATACGTACCATTCCCAGTAGTCATAGATCTTCTTACTTTAGAACGTTCCCTTCTGAATGATCCCAGCAAACTTGTCATCTTTTTCTTAATTTCTTCCACGTCTATTTTCATACTTATTGAAATACTGCGCCAAGTATCCGCCTTTTGTTAAAGTAAAGTTCATATTTTGCATCCCACAAAATTCTTTTACTTTCATATAAACTAATAAGCATCACACACTTTTCATTAGTCCACATGGTTATAAATTAACAGACAATCGAGAGAATTTAGTAAAAAACAACGTGCACCGTCAGGCGACGTCCACAGTCGAGCGCCGATCGCAGGCCTACTGAGCAAGCTCGCCTTTGAGAATTGCCAGAAAACCGACAAGTGGGGGCTCGCGTCGAACACGCTCATGTACACCAAGCGAGCATCCGAGCGCGCTCAGCAAAGAGGTACACATATGAGCCGCTCGAGAGTGTGAGCGGCTCATGCTAGTGAGCGTGCTCCAGTAAGTACATGACTTTAGCAATCAATTTATGGTTACTACTGAAACGTATTGTTTCTATTAGCACAACTATGTGCTGCATACAGTAAAATTAAACTGTACGTGCAAAATATGAAAATTTAAACTTTCAGGATTACTACATATAATTATAATACTTATCTTTGGGTTTTTAAATCGTGTTTTTTTCTATTTATGTTTTATATACATATAATCCTCCGAAAACTAATGTAACCCCGGTTTAATTTCTGTTCTGCAAACTATTCAGACTTACTAAGATATTGTAGTGGTTTAAAATTCCGATCCTTATCCTAATTAACTTTCCTCAATTAAATCCTGTAAATCCCTGCAACCAAACTCCACTTCTCTTTCGAGAAACCAACCCTGATTCTCTTTTCTTTCGAGAAATCAATCAAACTCCTCTTGTTTTACGAGAAACAAGCCTGATCTATTTTCTAATAAACCAGAACGCTTGAATCTAACTTACAAATACACAACCAGTATACGTTCATCCGCCTCCTGGTGTCAAAACCAAATTACACGCCGCTTCCGACCAACCAACCTAACCGCAAATTCGCAGGTTCTCGAACCGTGCGTTTTTGTACTTCTCTTCATTGGTCAAACAACGTATAGCGTACTCAATCCTTTCCCTGTTTCCTTGTTGGTGAAAGCCGCACGATTCAATCACTCTGTTGACGCAAACCGTACTACTAGAACCCTCGCTACTTTAGGCGAAAGCCTCAAGTTGTCCTGTACAAACGCATTAAACCCGTAAAAAAGACGAAAAACACATTTAAGATTCACATTGTATATACCAGAAACATATTTTGTTTCTTGTTCATTTTCTGTTATTCATTTTCAAACCAAATTTAATTTCTGCCATTTTACGAAAACATTTTAACTCTCCTACTTAAATAAACACAAATTTTATATTCCTTAAAAAAATAAATTTTACATTATAAAGAAATTGATAAGAGAACTATTTTATGCTTACATTTGTATAATTTTTTTTAAGTTAAATAAAATTTAATCAAGTTTTAGCGTAACAAAACGTAGTTTTGCGAATTCAATCTTTTAATTGCAGATTTACTATTATTAGTATCTAATAAGAATTAGATTTAACTTTGTAATTAAATATTAAGAAATGGAGAGATTCATATATTTTAAATAGAATCGTTCAAATCGACATTGTATCTATTTTCAGACGTCAATAAGAATCACACTTGAATACAGAATTTTTCTATACACTATAAATTAACTATAACAGAAACAAACACTTACACAATTAAAAAAAAACACCTCAACATAATTTATTATTAAAAACACCCATTAATCAAACAAATACATTTTGAATTGATAAACATCGCTTGTAAACAAAGTTGGCCATCTTTATTTCTCCAGACTACCGGTAAACACCGTAAGAAAACTAACCAGTGTTCGGATACAAATTGTGAAGATTAGTTTTTTCGTTTTACTTCACTAATATCAAACAATAATTAAGTCCGTAAAATAATTCATTAGGAACAGTTGAATATTGATAAGAAGAAAATTTAAAGATAGCCATTAATTGGAAATAGAAATGTTTCTTTCTTTCAAAATTAAAACGTATCAAGTACTATAAACAACCGTTAATAATAAATAAACAAGTGATAATTAACACCGTCTCTTCATAAATTAATTAACTTAGTAAAAATTGGATTGTTAAATAATAGTTTTGATATAAATGAGTAAAGTTAAACCTCAAATACTTTCTATAAATTTCAAGTACAATGAAAGGAATGTAATCTTTTACCATTGTGTAAAATTTTATGTATTTTAAATAATGCGAACACCGACAGATGTGTCAAATAGTAATCAGCTTCTGGAATTGCATGATTTTGAATTGATAGAAGTGTTACTAATTATTAATTAAACCGTTAGATAGAATAAGTATTTTTATTAATAGAAATTGGCTGAATTTTATATCAATCGCTTTGTGATTTTACCAATAATAGTTTTAGTCCGTTGAAATAAATATTAGCTCATTGATTGATTTAATATTAATTAAAGCAAATTGCAGCGCTGTCGCCTCATCGTTAAAATTATGGAATTTCCAGCCGTTCCCCACTTTTAAATGTCGTAGTCTATATAGGTTAGTGCTTTCACAAAAATCTTCATCTTTTTCCTACATTGTTATTGCAGACGAAGCGAAAAACTGCTTTATTTTCAATCGATGAGGTAAAGAGTAGTTTAATAATTGGTTATTCAAATTAAACTTAATAAAGGCTAACCTGTAATTAGTTAAATTTAAATAAATTCGCAGAGTTAACATTTATTAAGAATCATTCATTTTCATTCATCATTGGTGAAGGAATTCTGTTTGTCAAGGGGACCTGTGACCTTTGTCCACCGTATCCGCCTTCCGCCCGGATTAATTAAGTTTTAGATACATTTTCGACCGTGAGGATTCAACCCTGAATTTATCCTCCACTGGGTAACCCGAGGTAGCCGTTTGGAAACCGCCCAAGTTCAGGAGTGGACCCAAAGACCGCCTGGACAGTAGATAATCTTTGGGTGGCGCCCGAATCCGTTTAATCCGCTGCAACCCCTGTGACGAAGAACCCGTTATTGGTCTACCGCCCAGGAGTTGACTTTGCAATAATAAAAAATACCGTAACTTATAAGTACAACTAATAAATAAATACATTTCCAAACGAGTCTTAATTTTGTTCTGGATTTCGTTGAGGGCAAGCTTCACTTGCCACCACCGAAAACCCGTTACAAAATTCAACAACCCTTATTAATATAAAATTTGATAATTAACACCAACAATTTATTAAGGATTTGAGGCCGTAAAAACCCTAAAATATATTAGCTTGGTTACAGAATTACCACTCGAAGGAGCGTAAACCAGGTTCGCCACGGCCAAGAGAGTTACCCGGCCATTCCAAGTACAGAATTATATTTAATTTATTTTACATTGCGTATGTTATTTGAGTTCGAATTACATCTTTATTTTATTTTGTTAAACCTGCATTGTGTTATTATATCATTATCCATGCTGAATAAATGCCTATTAGTTTGCTTGTGTTGTAAAACCGTATTAAAAGGAAAACATTACCCCCCTCCCTACTGAGCAAACTGTGATCAAAAATAAAAAAAAATATTTTTTAATAATAATATAAGAGAGTGTTATAATATGTTGGTATAGAAGGATATGCAATTGACTTTGTTTCACTTCGCTAAATGTACTTAGTTCATTTTACAACATTTTATAAGTTTCGCTAAGATCCGTCTTGCTGTGCGTGGGTGTGTGTGTGTGTGTGTGTGTGTGTGTGGTGTCGTGGGTGTGGGACGTTGTGTGTGTTTCTGGGGTGTTTGTGGTGTGTGTGTGTGTGGGTGGCGTGGTGAGTGGTGATGGCGTGGGTGTGTGGTGTGCGGTGGTGGGTTGTGGGTGTGTTTTTGTGTGGGTTTGGGTTTGTTTGGTGGTTTGGATTTTTGTGGGTGTGGTTTAGGTTTTGGGGTGTTGGGTGTGGGCGTGGTTGTGCGGTGCGTGCGCCTGTGGTGGGGTGTGTGTTGTTTGTGGTTGTGGGTGTGGTTGTGGGTGTGGTTGTAGGTTTTGTTGTTGGGTTGTCCGTGTCCTTGTCTGTGTCCGTGTCGTTGTACGTGTCCGTGTCCATGTCCGTGTCCGTGTCCGTGTCCGTGTCCGTACCCGTGTCCGAGTCCTGTTGGTTTCTTGTGTTCCGTGCCCGTGTCCGTGGGCCGTGTCCGTGTCCGTGTCCGTGTCCGTGTCCGTGTCCGTGTCCCGTGTCTGTGTCCGTGTGCGTGTCCGTGTGCGTGTCCGTGCCCATGTTCGTGTCCGTGCCCGTGTCCGTGTACGTGTCAGCGTGTGCGTATGCGTCGGCGTCACATTCTTCTTTGACGACATTATGTTTCTTAAGTTTACTCAATGCAACCTTTATTACAACTGCGCCTTCTTTTATACATCCAGCAGTAATGTAGGTTTAAACTTGTAGAGACACGTACAATTCTGCGCAGCAGTTCTTGAAACATTGTAATAACTACCAGCCTTGGAACTAGTTTTACATGGCTTCTGAGACCCGGTTTACTGCTAGTAATGGAAAAGATTTATTTTTCCATTTTTAAATACACTTTAATGTTTTTTGAATCAAGTGTGTGTGGAACGAAGACGTATTTAGAGTATATTTGAATGGTTAAGACGATTGAAATTATTTTAAGCAAATTATGGGTAACTAAAATCTCTCCAGGCTTGAGAGGCCCCGCTTATGAATGCTAGGATTAATGGTATCTATTAGTAAATATATTAAATCTTGTAGTGTTTGTGGTGCTCACAAAGCTAAAATTTACCTTGAGCCGGGTTAATGGGTAAAGAGAAAGGTGTCTGTTTTTCTTTCCAAACAGTTAGGTTGGATATTGCAGGGACCTGCCCTCGATGTAAAAACCAAAATACTGTTTTATTTGTTTTTACCGATTACGAAATTCTTTTGTCCAACCTCTTCGCCAGGTGATTACGAAACCAACCATACATTATACGATAATGGATCGCAATTTGTTTCCGAATAATTTCGTACATTTCTGAAATCTTTAAAGGTACAGAATTTGTTGTATAATGCTAGGTACTATCATCACTGTTATTTCCTCGTATGTTAAAGACCACTATCGCGATGATCATGTTTTCGTGATTGCCCAAGTCATTCGTAGGGCTCGTCACGAAGCCCCCCAGCGTTTTTAATGTTTGGTCGTCATGTCCCTTAGATAAAATACAGTTAACAAATCGTTTAGTTTGGTCCATAGAAAAGATTGCGGATATCTATGTAATGAAGAACAATACACTTTGCGTAAGCGTCCTTTAACTTTAAATGTTGGTTATATGGTATGGAAGCGAAATTTTACCTCATCTGATGCGAGTAATCAGTATTCTAAGGAAAATTTTCTAAAGTATATTGCTTGTAAGGTAATTCAGAAATTATCTCCTCTCGTTTATGAATTTAAATAGAAAGAATGTTGGCCAGTTCCATAACAAATTTTGGAAACACAAGTTTTAGGGTTTTGAGTAAGTTTGTATGCAGGCAAATGGTTTATTATAGTTAGGCAGAATTAGTCTATATTTTCAGTTATAGTTAGTTGTTCCTTCTAAGTTTAGTTGAGCTTCAATTGTTTCTCCGAGCTTAGTATTCTTTTTGGTTCGTATTGTTACAGTTTGATTGTGAGTGGGCCTGTGGCAGCAAATATTTAAGGATGTACGATTGGGTGAGGATAGTAATATGATTTTGGTCATAACTCTTCAGACAAGTTGTCACGTAGTTTAGAATTCCCCCGGGTCTTATTCACATTTTTGTTTTTTGTGACTGAGTGGCATGTGCAACGTGTGAATTTTTACTTCCCTGCAAAAGGTGTGCAACTACGCAGGTGTGCACATTTACACACGCACACACGAACATACGCACACACGCACACGCCCACGGACGCACACACGCACACACTCACACACGCGTACACGTGCACACTCGCACCCCAGCGCTCATACACACACGCAAGTACGGATACACGCACACACGCATAAACGTATACACGCACACACTCATCCAAGCACATACACACAAACGCACGCACACCCGTGCACACGCGCACACGCACACACGCCCACACGCACACACGTAGGCACGAACACACGCATACACGCACACACGCACACACGCACACACGGACACACGCACAAATGCACATATACACACGCACGCTCACACCCACACGCACGCACACACATCATGGCCGATCTTGGTCAAACGTTGTAAAAGTAGCTAATAAGTCGATTTAGCGATACTGAAAAGAAAGTCCATTGCACAACCTTCTATACCTACGAATTTATGTATAGGTTAGATGGTAAAAATGTAACTTAAAATTGACTTGCTAAGTAAAGAGTTTAGAGTTATGAGTTGTTAAGTAAATCTTACCTAAATGTGGTAGATAAAATTAGAACCTACTTGGTAAAATCATATACAATTCAAGTTCAAACATTCAATTCGTACACCCTTTCAGTTTAAAATAGTACTCTAAATTGCTAAAGAAATTTTTGATACATGTATGTTATTGTAAACTTATTGATCACACCCTGTATATTCATAAAATCAAAGTAATAAGAGGTTACCTGGATATTTTCTATAAATATGAAGCACTATTCATACCTGTCGTACCCAATTTGAAGAACAATTCGTGTCTTAGAAATTGGAAAACGTAACGATTACTGCATTTTGTTTGTATCATACATCTTCTCTAATACTGTTTACATTTTTATCATTAGAATGTCTTTAAACGTTTGCAAATATGAATTGTGTACTCAATAACTTAATGAATGCAAAGTTATTAATTATTCACTTACTTTGGATTGAATTTTACATTTTTTTTATTAACCTTAATGTTACACAATTAAATATACATTGAAGTACTTTTGGTTGTCTATTCTTTCACAAACCACCTTTTATGCTTACAATGGTTTTTCAACAATTTCTAATCTCAATTTTAACACTCATCTGGATAGTTTATGAATAACACTCTTTTTTTACATAAAAATTGTTTGATTGAGTTAACTTTGATGTTTGGTTGCTAAAGCGTTCCTAAATATTAAATCACTAGAAGGATATTTAAAAAGGAATAGTTTCGCAAAGAAAATAAAATTTCTACTGGAGAGTACTGAGTATTCATTGTTTTCGTCGCATATTGCGGTTTTGAAGTATACCATTCATACAATTTATCTCAAACAGCTCGTCTTCCATCTTAAATCAAGAACTCTTTTGACCATGCAATTGCGTTTGCAGTTATTTTTGTCCTGACTTTGTCGTGACTGTTCCATATTTTTTTACAACAAAACGAAGTTAAGAGTATACCATCTGTAGTTCTTTCACACCTATAACCTCATTTCATTTCTGCTCCTTTCCTTAATACTAAAATAAGGTAAACTACTAGTATAACTCCTTACTTTCACTAAAATGTTATTTATCTTTAACCTTATCTGAAATTCCTTTTTCCTTCTCCTTCCTCTTTGTTTTTTTTGTTGTTTGCAATCTATAATTACAATTGTTAAAAACTCTGTATTACTGTATCACTAAATTATGAAAATGTAAACTTTCACCATTATAAACATATTAAAATATTTATCTTTTTTGGGTTTTTAATGGTGTATTTGTATATTAATCTAAACGTTTCGATAACACACAGTTATCTTCGTCAGCAGTAATCTATTAAAATTGTTAAAGATGTTGAAACAATTTTGTGAAATTTGAAATTTAAAACATAAACATAAGCATAATTTTCAGATTTCACAAAATTGTTTCAACATCTTTAACAATGTTAGTAATACATTAATGTACAAATACACCATTAAAACCCAAAAAGGATAAGTATTTTAATGTATCACTAAATTACTTACTTTTTCATTAGATCTTTAGTTCAATTTATGTATAAATCGTTCTTTTAACGACGACCGCTTTGCTGTAGGCCATATTTTTATCTTTTATTGTTTGTGGCGTATTAACTATCAAACAAACCTGCGTACAGCAGTTGGTTTTAGATATATTTAATTTGATAATGGTAATTGATGAAATTTTATTTTTTCTTAACGTTCACTTTAAAGTTTCTTAAATTAAATTTTTATGAGGACGTAACAAGTATTTCTAAATTTAAATTATCATTTAGCATATTAACTCTTTACGATTAAAAAAACCTGCTTTACCTTAAGAAAGCCTTTCTAAATTAATCAGGTTCATATTTATTTACAATTATGATTTACTACAAAATAATCCTTTCGTACTTTTAACGTCTTAACGGATTAACTTTGTTTAAACTTATGTTATCAATATTAAATTTTCAAATTGACCAACGTATCTACGTTATACCTTTATCAATTTACTTTTGTTTAATTGCGTACTTACCTCATATTGTACGTTAATTGCCAATTTATGTCTTCTCTTAGAATGTATTTATTTTGAAACACGTTTTATTTCTAAATGCATTCTTGCTATGTAATTTAATAATTAGAGGATTTGTTTTATCCCACAACACTTTTTTCTTTTCCCTACTAGTTTTTCCTTTCTCCTTTCCTACGGTTACCTACTCGCCTCTTTCTGACATCGTTACCAGTAGCTGGGATAACGGTGCGTTCTTCTTTTGGGAAGCAGTCCCTGGCACCCTTTTTATCTCTAACAGAAGTTTCTTGACCCCGCCCGAACCAATACACGCCGGCGATTCCTTACGGTGAGTAGTGACCCACCTCCTTTTCCTCTTTTTTTTTCTCCGCTTCCCGTGTCTGCACGTAACATAAAATTTGTATGTACTCATCCTCACTATGGCTGTAGTGTGGAAACTAGATATTAAAGGATTAACTAAATCTGGAGCTTCAATATGAGTTTCACTCTAGAGGTTTACCGCGCGATATTGGAGTCGAACTTTTTCACAAATCAGTACGTAACGCTTTGAAGTTAGATACTAATAAATACTTGACTGCTGTGGACCTTTCGCCCATAACGTTTCTGCTAGCTGAAAAAAACTTTCAACTTCATACTTCATTTGCTGGTGATGTCTCTTCTGCCTCATTTCTACGCTTTAGCTCTCTCCTCATTCATGCTCAACGTCGTTGTGAATTCATGAATCCCAGTTCCAAGAAAGAAATGAAACAGAGGAACCGAATATTATTAATGTTTGAAACTTTCAACTCCGAAACAGAATCTAAAGTTAGAAAATTTAGAAAATCAACTTTCATAGAGTTTTCCCATTTACCTACATGCAGGATTTCGTCATAGCCAATAGTCTTTCGATACTTGTACTCTTACTGGCACTCTGACCATTTGAACTCCCTTTCTGAATTGTCTCCTGTCCAAAAAACTGCTCTTCAGCCTTTCATTGCTACAATTTTTTCAAAAGTCTCCTCGTCTCTTGGCTATACCTCTCTCGTTGAACATCACATCACTACTAATATTGAACCCGAACCCATCAAACAGAGATACTAACCTCTCTCTTCTGCGTTACAACAAATTGCCAAGGAATGAATGAAATATAGGCTGTAGGTGTTGTGGAGCCCTCCACTAGCGCCTGGTCTAGTCCCATAGTGCTGGTAGATAAGAAGGATGATAGCTATCGTTTCTGCATTGATTTTCGAAAAGTCAATGAGGTATCTCAGAAAGATGCGTATCCCCTTCAGTACATTTATTCAATCTTCCTCTCCTCTTCAGGTATTCGCTCCGCCTACTGGCAAATTATTCTTTCTCTTTCATCGAAACCGATTACCGTTTTTACGGTTGCTAATCGTGGCTTGTATCAGTTTACGCGTATGCCTTTTGGGTTACATAATTCGCCAGTCAACGCTATTCTTGATATCTCTATTCCTTCTAATGTAACCGAAGTACGCCGTCCTGTTGGAATGGCTGGATGGTATAGACGTTTCATTCCCAACTTTTCCTCCCTTATATCTCCTTTGGCTTCCTCTTATTTTTTGTCTCCGTTCATCATCCAAATGGGTGACTTCGATTTTGGTGTCGATGATGCGCTCACCCTAGCAGACTCTCAAGATGAGAGTGTATTTAGCTATATCAGTCGATCACATACTAAAGCGGAACGACACTAATCTGCTACCTAGCTATTTTATTTGTCATAGAGCAATTGAGACCATAGGTCGAAGGGTCACATTTAACCGTGATCACTGATCATCATTCATTGGTTTGGCTCAACAAATTACAGAACCCTTCTGGTCGGTTAGCAAGATGGGTAATCCGACTGCAACAATTTCATTTCACCATTATTCACCGTAAAGGTAAAAATCATGTTGTACCTGATACCCTTTCTCGTTCTGTTCCTAAAATAGATAGTGTATTTCCTGATCCCAGTTCTCCTTCTTCCCTCTTAACTCTTCCAATTGTAGACTCCTGGCACCTTAAATTAGTCTCTCGTGTTATTTATTCTCCTAAAAAGATTCCCTCTTTCCTGGTTAACGACAACCTATGATATAAACGAACTAAATCGCCCCCTTTTACTTCTGATTCATTATTAGGCGACACGACAATCACGATACACCTACTTCTAGCCATTATTAAATATCGAGAACTGTTGCTCTTATATCTTTATATTATTACGCTTCGTGCAGATGTGTCGATATATTCGAAAATGTGCAACCTGCCCCGCTCATAAGGTAGAACAAATATCACCACCTAGACTTTTCGCTCGTCGAGCTACTCTCCTGTACCTTGGGAAGTTTCGTGTTGTGATATTGTCGGAGCTCTCCTTAGATCCTCTAAAGATCACTCCTTTATCCCCGTTGTAGCCGATTACTTCACGAAGTTGTGCTGTTTCCTTCCCCTTCGTACTGCCACTTCCATCTCCACTTCTCGTGTCGTAGAAGGCCATATATTTTTAATGTTTGGTACCCCTCACTATCTAATTACGGACAATGGCGTACAATTTCACAGCAAAGAATTTACTCGCTTATGTACTCAATATGCACAGCTAGATACCACCTCCAGGTGAACTCCACCAAACGGATTAACAGAGTACTGAAAACCATGAAGAAAACCTGCGTTCTTGGGATACTAACCTCGCTAAAATTGGTTGTGCGATTAGAACTTCCAAACTTGATGTCACTGGCTTCCCGCCTTACTTTGCGTTTTTGACAGGGAACATATTCTATATGGACATGTTTTGCGATTATTCTTCTCCTTATCCTTCATTAGCTCCTGATCGTTCTTCTCCTATTAAGATATCTGGCCATTTCCGTAAATCTCTACATGCAGAGAAAATGGAACTTGCCTTACAACGTACCCAAAAACGTTATAACTTACGACATAGATTTGTTCGCTATAAAATTAATGACTCGGTATGGAAAATGAATTTTTTTCTCTCTGGCGCTTCTAAATTATTCAACTCCCAAATTTGTTGGTCACAGAGTCAAGCTCTCTCCCTGGACCTGCGGTCGTGTGGTACGTAAAAGATCTAAAACCTATTCACACGGCTTCTAATTCTGATTCTGTCTCTTCTGATTCCGAAATCTCAGTTCCTCTCCCATCTTGTTCGGGCAAATATCCTCGATCACCTAAACGACATAAACATGTTAAAACGTTTTTTCCTTAGAGCGTTTTCCTTTCTGTTTGTTTGTTCTTGTTCTCCTGCCCAGGTGTTCATCTTGCTGGAGAGGAATTTGTAACGAAAATTTCTAACGAAAGTTTTTAATTATTCGTTTAATTTGGATTGAATTTTACATTTTTTTTATTAACATTAATGTTATACAATTAAATATACATTGAAGTTGCCTATACTTTTATACAAAATACTTTTTACTTTTACAATGGTTTTTCAACAATTTATAGTCTCTTATATTTTAAGTTTACATTTGGCTAGTCAAAATTTCTAATCTTGCATTTTAACACACATATGGGTAGTGTATACATAACAATCTTTTTTTCACATAAAAGTTTTTTGATTGAGTTAACTTTCCTAAATAAGTTTCTGAATTAATTTTCAATGTTCGCTAGAAGGATATTTAAAAAGGAATTGTTTCACAAAAGAAAATAATGTTTCTACTCGACAGTGCTGAGTATCCATTGTTTTCTTCGCATATTGCGGTTTAGAAGCCCAATTTATCACGAACAGCTCGCCTTCCATCTCAATGCTTGAACTTATTTTGGTCCTGGCTATTGTCGTGACTTCCATATTTTTTTACAACTAAAAGAAGTTTAAGAGTATACCATCTGCACTTGTATATTTTGTAACTTACCAATTTATTTGTCTTTTGTTAGAATTTATTTATTTTATTTTATTTTATTTTTACATATTGTATTCTTTTTGTGACATAATGCTTATGGGTTTTATTTTATCCCACGGTTACCTATTCACCGCTTTCTGACATCGTTATTCAGGATGTGAGATAACAGTGAGTACTCTTTTGGGGAGCGGCTCCTGGTGCGCTTTTTATCTCTACCAGAAGTTCTTGACCCTGCCGGAAACTTGCATGCGCGGATAGGTAGAGGCCCCATCTCCTTTACGTCTTTTTTCTCCGCTTTGTTTCTGCACGTAACGTTAAATTTTGTGATCAATCTGACTCAAAATAAACAATTTTCAGATCAATCATATAGCAAACATGTCAAAGGTTTGATTATCTTTATACAGTGTAATCCTTTATGTTACTTAATATATCAAAGAAAAGATTGAAATGTAATAATATGATATTGGTTCTCATTAAGACATTATGTATACACAGAAAATAGATTTCTCGTGTAAACTCATCTTCATATATATTATATAAATACACCCTAAGGACAACACAACACTGCATATACCTAGTGCGTCAAATCTCAATAACCTCACAATCATTCATACCGTTAATACATAATAATGCGCGTACAGAATTTGAGTGTGGGCTTAAGGTAAACAGCTGATTCTTAAAACATGTATACGAGCCTACCGCAATAAAATCTGTTAACATACTTAACTTGCACCGCCCAGGATCATATATAAGCCCCAGGTAGGCCAGGAATGTAAAAAAGGTACCACCTTGATTATTGTCACAAATGGATCCTTTATGTAATGTAATACAGTTACGCACAATTTCTCTTTACTCTACTCAATTTCTTATTGAAAACTGTTTCCTTTTTCACAATTTTGAAGGAATACTGGCTCTCTCATAAAACATTCCCTTGATCAAATTGAATCAATCTAACCCAAGACCCCGAAATAAAAATTTCATTTATTTTCCTAAAGTATCAAAATAAACTTCTGATTTCCATCATTAATTCCCTGTATTTTTTAGCAAAGAGAATAATTATGAGTTTATATACTGAAATCCTGTCTATCGTGAAAGTAATAATATTACAATAAATTTTTAAAATTTATATTCCGTTCCTAAAAGAAAACAACCCTGATTTAGTCGCGTGTGCTTGCGTGAAGTTAGAACGTCCATCTGACATGGATTATTGTTTTTGTTGTTTCAATCTTTTTACAGTTTAGAAATTTTGTTTGTCTTGACCTCGAACTTCCTGTCTATGTGTTATGCGCGTATTACAAAATAGATTGCACAATTATCCAAAAAATATTATTAAAATTATCCATTTCTTTTAATTTCCATTTTGTAGTTTGGAAGGTGATATGTTGTTTCACACTAGATATTTATTGACTGTAAAAAATTTTCATATTATTGTAATTGTAATTCGGTAATAATAATTGTTTTTCTTTAGAAAGTATAAATGTCCATCAATTTTAAATACGTGCTCCTTTAATAACAAATCAAAATTAGGTCCAATTTATTTAACTAACCCTTAGGTCGTATTGAAAACTTATTTGTTAAATATAATCCATATAAAATCAACGATTTCTTCCCCTTTTTAATCGAATATTTCAAAAAGACTTTTAACACTGCAATTAACCACTCTTAAAATTACCCAGAAAACTAATTTTTTTCGTAAAGATAGAACAACCCGCAAGCTTAGCTAAATACTGTTAACACCCTTAAGTTCTTAAAGTCTTCACCACAAGTGGTTAGTTATTCAGGTTTAAAAAAAATCAACAGGATTATTACAATTCACCAAAATCTTCTAGATTTAAATAAAGGCTTATTAGGCTAAAGTAATTAAAAATTAATTACTAACAGGAGTAATTTCTCCAAAGGTCCAATAGCCCAAATCTCATAGAAATATTTTTGTGGTTCATTTTTAATTTGCAGATCATCAGCCAAGTCCAGAAGATGGGTGCTATTTCGATCACGGGAGTACACCAGTGCACAAAGAGTTCCAAATATTACCTCATGATATAAATTGCTTTTTGGTTTGTATAAAAAATTAACGTATTTTATTTTGTAATTTATTTAGAAGGATGTAAAAATGCTACATTTGAAGTTAGAAGCTTCATAAATTATATTTCTTTAAATGGTAAAATTTTACACCTGTTTTAGTTTATTATGTTTAATGCTGTATGCAAGTTCTCACGCTTACTGTGACTCAGTTTAGCCGCGAGAAAAAATGCCCGTAAATAAACTACCTCTATAGAAAAAGAAAATTTAGTGTATTGTGTCATTTAATTAATTAATTAATTAATTAGTTAATTGAACATTAAACTTTTTTTTTCAGAATAAAAACCAAAACTAATACTACTAAATCTAATTTCCGGAGAAGGACAAGTTAACTTACGAGCACCACAGAAGAAGCAAATCTTAATGCTACTATAACAAATGATCCACACCAATCCAGGGCAGTATTACTAACACCGAATTTTCACTTACCAACAGATGAGCAGACATGTGGGATCGTGTACTGCCTAAGGATTGTCCAAGTCCGAAGTTGGGTAAACTACTTGCGTCGGTGCAGGATGAAAAAGAATTTCTACACTGCACGACCGTAACTCTTCTGGTACAATAACCGCCAAGATTTTCTGCTGAGGGATGTGGCAATTGGTTACAGATGAAACTAAAATTTTCGTCATTCAGCCGCAGAAGCTATTAATCAGGTCCAGTGTGATGATCGTTTCTCATCGCTCTTAATACTTACGTTGGCACCAGTGAGTAAGAATAAACTTTGTCAGTCAACACATAAATATACACTACAAAATTAGGACAAGAGAGTGTTCGTTTGCCAGGTAGTTCTTTTACACGAACGAAGGAATATTTAAATTTATAGTAGTTCTAGACGAACGTTTTTCCAAGTAGTTTAGTATACTTACCCGATCTATTCAGGAACATAGATTGCACTACTTCCAGCAAATCGCAGAAGAGTGGAAATAACAGAGGACCAATTATCACTAGTCACCAGCAACTTCCTATATTGAATGAGTTTCTGGAAAAATAAGCACAATTATTTAGTCACATCCATGAAAGACCGCAGCAATGACAAAGTTTCATTTATAACTGACGGTACATCAATTAAATCACGCTGTTATCCCCGC